>SNQJ01S0058780.1:71909-82263 GCA_010110895.2 Picea sitchensis | reverse complement strand
CTCAATCAATTTTGTTCTCAATCAAATCCAATATAATGCTACAACATTTCAGAAATGCAAACTAATATGCAAACTAATCACTAATATGTACTTTTGTCGTTTGTATGCGATAATCAATTCAATTCAAAATTTCTCCTGCCAACTACCCTTTTAGATCAAGGAGATTCAGACAAGAAAATGCAGATTTTGCACAAACAACACACCCCTTTTTGCAATCAAACAAGAGAAAGAAAATAAAAAACGCAAAAGGAAGGAGAAAGAGATTGGATAATATGACCTCAAAGAACCAAATGAGAAGAGTTACAGACTGCAAATGTCCTTCACTAGAGTTCCCGCTCAGTCGAATAGGAGAGAAGAAAGTAGGGGATCGATTTCAAGCTTTCAACAACAAAAACTCAAAAAGAATGAAGAAGGGCATAAAATCTGAACAACGAGGTGTTTACTTCTTAGGAGGAAGCATGTCAAAGGTCAAAATAAGAATGATTGAATCACAAAACAACTCAACAAGTGAAGAAACATGGTTTTTAACCTCAAAAATGCAACTTTTTGAAGGGATTTTGTGAAAACAGGGGTTGGCGCTTTGGTGTAAGGGACACCAGGGTGTTATAAAGATCTATCCAACACTCTAAGGGAGCATTGGTGCCCTTCTAATAAGGTAGGGGAGCGCTGGTGCCCAAAAACTCACAAAAATGTCCAAAAAACCTTAAAATTCAGTCAAATTTTGACAAACAAGCTGAGTGTGATGGAGTGAAGAGTCAATCAGCAAGTGCAATCAGATAAATGGGGTGAACAAGGTTGGAAAAAAATCAAGTAAGACAATTTCTATGAGGAAAAATCAAAACCAAAAAGTTTCGATTTGATTCTCCCCAGTGGTGTCGCCAGTTTCTGTTGAAGGAAAATCTCCCTGCGGACATGTAGATTGCCTCAAAGAGCTAGACCCTAAACTCTAAGACAGAAAGTGCTTAACGTGGACACTATCTTCATTTCAAATATATACAAACTAATACATGATAAGGAAGGAGAATAACAGTACCTCTTTATCGACATTTGTCCCTGCACGCTCCGAGTCGAGCTCCAAACTCTCGCTCCTCGATGAGTCATGTAGACAAACAAAGTATGACCACTTCCTACTCTATTGATATTAGCTTGAAAACAGATCTATCTATCAACGATAAGTTCATGTAAAACCAGACACAAACTAGAAAGAAACAGGCCAAGCGTGTCATATTAATGAGAATAACGACAACAGTACTTATAATCGTAGATGCGAATGCGACAACTTCGTCAAGTCCCCTTTGTCTAACCCTTGCTCGAAAGATCCACGACCTGGATGATAGCAGCTTCACTGATCACTCTCCTTCAGCTGATTGTGTGTTTCCTATGAGATCACAGGTTTCATGCTAGCTATTCTTCCCCCTTTTCACCATCATAGAGCCTGCTTATATAGGTTAAGAGAGGCTTAACCTCTTGAGATATCTTTAGGGTAGGTTGAGGAATTCCCTCCCTAGATCAAGGATCTTCTGATTGAACCAAGAATTTGAATGCAACTGCCTTCCAAACTTGAAAGATCCTTCCCTTATTCTCCTCAACGGGCCAACCACTACCCAGATTAGACAGCGCTCCCTCAAAAGGGACATCAGGGCACTATAGCGCTCCCTAGGAAGATTTAGGGGAGCGCAAACGCTCCAAGTATGGATAGCTCTCCTTCAGAGGGGCAGTTGAGCATTATAACACTACCTAAGACCTTATAGGGGAGTGTCAGCGCTCCTAAGGCTGATACAAAGGAGCGCTCACCTTCAAAACCTTTGTTTAAGAGCTCCTTTTAGGTGATCAGAGTTCCTTGACTTCAGTTAATCATTCTCCCTGCTCCAAATCAAATGTCTGAGGTATTCTAAATGTCACCTTGGTGTCGTCATCATGGCAATATGCTTTGTTTGGTGTTTGCGACACTTTTGGATGACATGCGACACTTGCGACAGTTGAGAGGAACATGCGACACTTACGACACGTATAGAAGTGAGAAATATTGAGGTGTAACAATCTACATGTTAAAGAACTGAATAAGTGAAAGCTTTCCCAGTGGGACAACATGAAGAACTCTTCAGTATGGCCCATGGTAGTAGAATTACAGTACTCTGCACCTTTTTATAAAGGGAATATATTTTTTTTTATGTAATAAAATTTGTTACACAGGTCAATTGCACATCGTTTCCTCATTGACACACCATATTTGCTACACAGGTCTTCGTCCCCCATGTCATGGGCGGCCTCATGGTCATGGCTGCCCTGCTGGGCCTCTCCACTGGCTACTTCGGCGCACTGCCCGTCCCGGGCCTTCCCGTGGCCCTATTGTCGTCGTCGTTCGGGCTGTTCCCCAGCCGAAAAGGCGGGAAGAAGAAGGTTATGGTTTACATGGATGGATGCTTCGACTTGATGCACTAAGGCCACGCCAATGCTCTCAGGCAGGCATGCATGCTCGGTGACGAGTTGGTCGTTGGTGTCGTCAGTGACGAGGAGATTGTAGCCAATAAAGGACCCCCAGTCTTGTCCCTCGAAGAAAGGTATTTTAAATGGCTGATCGCTAAATCTTTAGAGGAAACTAAACATACATTCGTAATTATCTTCGTAGCTGAAATTCAAGACTAAATTGGAGTCATCCTGTTAGATCTCTAGAGAAATTCACTTTTAAATTTAATGTTTATTGTTATTTATCTTAAGAGCAAATTTTGTTAGGGGAAATTTTCTTGCAATTTAGCGCAGGAGGTCACTGTTTAATGTTACAATATTCATTTGCAGTTTAATGGCACGTTAGTTTGTGCTTTTAAGAAGGAAAATTCGAATTTATCTTTACAATTAGGTGCATATCAGACTAACAGTCTACACGACAAATTATGGCTGATCGCTAAAATTTTAAAAGAGAATAGGCAGACACTCGAAATTATCCTGGTAGCTAAAATTCGAGAGTAAATTTGAGGCATTCTGCTAGATCGATAGATAAATTTACTCTTTAATTTAAACCTTATTGCTAATTATCTCAAGAGCAATTTTTCTTGCAACAAGATGTCGCTGTTTAAGGCTACAATGTTCCGTATAATTTTTTTGTTTAAATTAACGTTACCTTTTATGTTTTAAAGAAGGTGAATTCGAATATACTTTGTCAATTAGGTACATAACAGGGTAGCAGTCATACCTATATTTATTGTCCAGGAAATGTACTTTTAATGGTAAATAATGCCCAATTGCTAAATCTTTAGAGTAAAGAGGAAGACATTCGCACTTGTCTTCGTAGCTGAAATTCAAGAGTAAATTGGAGTCGTTCTGTTAGTTTTATGATTTTAAGAAGGCTAATTCGGATATATTTTTATAATTGAGCACATAATAGATTAGTAGTATTTATAACTAAATTTATTTTTGAAGAAAGGAATTTTATATGACAAATTATGCATGATCGCTAAATCTTTAGAGGAAAATAGGCAGACACTCCTAATTATCTATTCACAACTGTAATTTGAGAGCAAAGTGGAGGCACTCTATTAGATCTTTCCAGAAATTCACTCTTTAATACAAACTTTATTCTTAATTATCTTAAGAGCTAATTTTGTCAGGGCAAATTTTCGTGCAATCTCGCGATTTGTTTTTACAGGAGGGCATTGTTTAACTTTAGAATGTCCATGTCCCAGAGAAGTTTGACGTTTAATGTAACGTTATTTTTATGTCTTTAAGAAGGTGAATTTGAATATATCTTTACAATTACATACATAATAGAGTAGCAGTAGTTATAACTGAATTTATTCTTGAAGAAAAGTATTTTGTACGAATAGTTATGGCTGATTGCCAAAATGTTTGAAGTAAAATTGGCAGACATTCGAAGCTGTCTTCGGAGCTAAAATTCGGGAGTAAATTGAAGGCATTCCAGATGTCTAAAGAAATTTACTCTATAATTTAAACCTTTATTCTTCGTTATCTGAAGAGCTAATTTTGTTGGATTAATTTTCAATGCAACTTAGCAATTGTTTTACAGGTGTAACGTGTTCTGGAGAAATTTGTTGTTTACACTGTTACAGTTAAGTAAAGAGCAGAGTATAAGTCTTTATAAACGAATTTACTCTTGAAGAAACTTATACGAAGAATTATGGCATATACTAAATATTTCGAGGAAAAATATCCTGACCTAAAACTTGGGAGTAAAATTGAGTCATTGTGCTAGATCTTTTGGGAAATCCACTCTTTAATTTAAACTTTATTGCAATTATCCTAAGAGCTAATTTTTTTGTTTAATTTGTAGTGCCATTTAAGGAGATTTTTCATTGGATTTGAATGTTTAATGCTACTTCTGGAGAAATTTGCTGTCTAAAACTTTAATGTAACATTTGCTTTATGCTTTTACGCTGACTTTCTAGGTGAATTTGCATATATTTTTACAAATTCATATATACTTTGGATCTTTATCTAACCAACCAATCATAATTTAGATAAACACAAAATTAAAACAAGATAATAATTTATAAAGTAAATTATAGGAAAGAAAAAAAAAATTGTCACCCCTCTATAATTATTGAATGTCCCCACAAGAAAAGATTCTCAAAAATCCATGTAAATAATTTCTTTATGTATTTTTTTTTCAATATTATTACTACATTATGTTTTTATTTTACTTTTTATATATTTATATTCATATTTTATTATTTATATATTTAATGTTTATTTTTGGCAGGGACTACGCTGCCATGCAACACTTGTTAAATAAGACCCATGTAGTAGTGTGTATACAATAAAGGTGAGGATGATTTCTAGAAGGTTCTACCTACTGGGATATTCCTTCTCTAGAATGTTCATAGGAGATAGATAGATTACTATATAAATAATTATAATCAATGTATTGAAACATAGTGAATAATATTGTTATTTTAGCAAGCAAGTGTTGCTTGGGAGTGCATTCCTTCCATAAGGAATGATATATAGTGTTACTCTACCTCAAGAGTTTTGTCTACATTCTTGTGTTGAATATTAGGTGAATGGTTTGGTTTATTCTTAGTCATATTAAGGATTTATATTATGATATATTTTCATATCTACTCGGGTACTTAACATTTGGTATCAGAGCTATTTCCTTGGCCAAATAAGGGAAGAAATTTTTGGTTCATTTTGCAGAGTTTTTAAAAGGAAAAAGGGGGCGACACACTTCATATTCAATTTCGAAACTTTTTTCTTAGAATTTGCAAAAAATAATTGGATATTTGAATTCCTCTTGGGAAAATACCAAATTTCAAAAAAAGAAATTTGACTGAAACAAAGTCTGGGAAGTGAAGTTATCATCGTTTTAAATTCGACAATTTTTCGGGGTTTTTTCTAGGAAAGAGCCACACAATTTGCACAATAAATTATAAACCCTAGTTTTTTGTGGAAGGTTTATTCCAAAAAACAATGTATTTTACAGGGAGCACTAATGGCCTAAATATTGAAGACTATATAAAATGGATGAAGTCTAAACATCCAATATTTTAGTACTTACATATACCTAATAATTTAAAGGATGATGCTGACATTTGATGCTAATCATTTAATTATAGCGAGATGATGGCACTCTCTAATAAGTAGTTGGCATAGACTTGGGAAAAATAATACTGGGATATATATTTTTATTATGTTGGTTAATTAATTAATTATAATACATTGATATAATATTATTTATTAGATCTAATCAATATGTGCAAAATAATTCCAATTGTCTCCTTCCACCTAACAATTCAACATTATAACATATCTTCAATAAAGTGCAACTAATATTTGCATCATACATGGGTGATGCACAAGTACATATATAATTCATATTGTAATGTAAAATTTGACATGTGTTTTTAATAAGAATGTTCTTTCATGAGATGTTGGCCCAACCTAGAGGCATCTAAGCTGTCAAAATCACTCGGGGATCGTACCCATCCTGGATCACACTAACCCTAAACATGGATGGATTTTTTTCGGTGTTTCCTCTTGACTACCACGAGTTTCAAACCTTGTCCACCTTACAAAATGAAATCCTCGAAATCCAAACGCCCTAGTGGGATTTGACTATTTTCCTCAATATTATTAGCTTGTATTATTACATTATATTTTACTTTTGAGCATATATAGTTAAAAATGAATAAAAAATTTTATTTTGAAAATTCAATCACTTATTTAAACTTTTGTTTTTATTTTACTATTTGTTTTTCATTAATAATAATGAATGTGATTGTGAATGATGGATACATTATAGTTAAATTTGTCTTTATTTTTAGTGAAACCCTTTCATTTTAGTGCACTAAAGGGTTTCACTAAATTTTAGCATCTAGTACCCAAAAGAAAGGGCTGCCCATAAAAATGGTTAAGAAAACCTCAAATGGATATAGCAAGTCATAAATTCATGAATTAAGGGATGCATTTCTTGCAATATTGATTCCATGTTCATTTTCATATTACAACTACAATGATATTTGTTGTAACAGACCAACCCCCTAAGTACCTTTTTAAGGGATGGGGTATTAAATTTTCGCTTCTCGTAACAACCTTAAATATTCTCTATCATAGCTCCATCCTCTTTTTCTCATCAAGATATTTCCAAGGTCAGTACTTTCACTTAGAATTGGGCTCTGGAATGAAAGCTATGACCTCCCGAAGTTATTGAGTTTACATAGACAACATCTTTCTTAGTATCACGTGGCATCCATGTGACATTACATTTTCCTATCCAAATGACATGGAAACACCAGGGTCCTGTGGCACTAGCCTAGCCTGCCATGGTGGAACCCCACTTAGCTTGTCATCCTATTAGTAATGGACATCTGTCGTCCTAATGGCATCCTAACCACCTTGTTGTATTCATGGATTCACAGGCAACAGTCTTGCAGAATCATGGTCTATATTCATACTTTTCATGAACCCACCACAAACACTTAACTTCTTTTTCATTCACGGACTCATGGACTTGCGGAATCACAAATGCATAATTGTGTGCCTCCCCTTCATAAGTCTGTCCGAGAAGTATCGACAGTTAACCACTTTTCCACATACGAGACTAACAGACTTGCATATGTACAATTATGTACCTCCCCTTCATAAGTCCGCACGAGAAGTATCAACACTTAACCATTTTTCCATCTACATAGGCTTTTGGACTAGCATACGTACAATTATATACCTACCCTCCACAAGTCCATCCGAGAAGTCTCCACACTTAGATTATTCAGTGAGTTTGTTGGGTTCATGGGTTGGCAGACTCACATACACATTCATATCACCTTTCAAACCCTTAAACTCGACAGGGACCCACTCCCTATTACCTCGACCAATTACAGACCTCCACATGGATTCCTCGTACATGCAGGCTCTTATAGTTAATGTGTCATCCACATAACATTAGCATGATGTCATCCCTCCTCTCATCAATGTCTAAGGGCTTCCACGTCGATCAACAAATGAGATCACATCCTAGATGCACTCCGATCAATGGTTGAGATCTTTCAAACTTTTGGTTGGACGTCCAAGGATAAAATGAAGGTCTAAGACATAGTTCACCAAAGGGTCTGCGGTATGGTCTAACATCCAATTACCTGTTGCAATTCACATGTTGACACCTATCAACTTCTGGACACGTTGGAATTCTAGGTCAACATGGTACATCATGCTAACGTTACATCTCCCCCAAATATCATTTAAACAAGACTGCAATGATCTATGACAGAGGTTAATTATGGATTAATCCCTGATCAACGATCTAGATTAACTCGGGTACATTCTCTACATGCATGATAACCTTGTTTGATAAAGAGTTCAGATCTATTCTCTTCGTCGATCCAACGAATGTGATTCCTTCGAGCTCAAAACATGGTTTTTCTTTCAAATAAGGACTTAAACAATTAAAGGATTTTTCTTTGGGCTTTTTCCCTTATGCACAAGAAGCACAAGCCTGTCATATAACACTCGAATGAGGGTTCTAGGTCTTGCAACCCTAAAAATTTATCAAAGGGGAAGAACATATCGTTTACGACCTTCTCTGTCCTCTCATACATAGCACGACCAACAATTCCCTTTGACTGTGAAGGTGAGTTATTTCACCTTCTTGGGCTCAGTACCTTACATTGAACTATTAACTTATAATCCCAGTTTTCATTCATAGATTTCCCATCAATCCACAACTGGTGGATTACTCCATCACGATGATGGATATGTATATATATATATATATATATATATATATATATATATTGACATGAGAATCATAAAATTAAATTCATTATTTTATCTCATAGCATTACATAATGCTTATATTTAGCTCATAGCATTACATAATGCTTATATTTAGTTGTGTAGGGCATGCACCGTTCTTACTATCCTACCATCACTCAAATGTAGGAGTTTTCCAATATAATAAGAATCATTACTATAAATCAAGTATGTATATTTATAGTGCAAGTACATGCATTCAATCATGCATTTCAATTCAATTACACAGAGTCTATGAAATACTTATCTAGTTACAAGTTACAACCAACCAACTGACTATGGATGTTCACCTTTCCACCCAACCGTAGGCTCAGATGCATTCACTTTTAGCATTCTGGTCGCCCTTGTTCCAAGCCATGATACCACTAGGGAATCTCTCTCATGTTCTTAGCAAGATTTGAAGGTCACTCTCCTTCACCCTACTCTTGGTAGAGACTTTTCCTTACACCTACCTGGCCTAGGTATTTTCAAGGTTTATCAAATGCCTTCCCAGCATCAAGCTCACGACCCTCTTAGCTCATGTCATGTTTTTTTTCTTCTATGATCCAGCTTAGAACCCTTCTACGAGTTCTCTAATCCTTCTATTACACAAACTCGTGCATTCCTTTCAATAAATCCCTTCCTCAGAGGCCCGACCCTCCTTCAGTTCTCTCCCTTTGCATATCCTGACCACACACATGACTTAGACAGGTTCTCGACCTGTCCTTCTATTTCTTCTGTCAGAAGGAAACTTACGGGTCAATCTTAGGGACCCGTGGTGATATTTTCTACTATCCTCTAGATGACCACTTCCTTTCCCTTATGACAACCCCCATACTTCCATTCATTGGGGTGGTTGTTTTTTCAATTATCAACCTCCCTCATTGACTGATTTGTCTTCAATTTAGGGCTAAGGGAAGTAATATGAATAAGTCTTGAGGTCCTTTAGTTTATTAGGGCCTCTTCTCATTCCACTAGTGATATCATGGCTTATACTTTAAGGCTTCAACCCATAGTCAGTTTTTGCACTTACAATTAAACAATAATGCATTTACAATATTCACTTGTCATTGCATGGAAATCACTAATCATTATTTATTACATGTATCTAGGGTTTAGAGAGGGGGTGTTACATTTTCCTACCTCTATACCAAATTGAGGATACAAATTTGAGTGATGAACTCTTTTTATCTATTTCAATCATTAGAATCATAAATTCTAGACCCACGTAACATGCATAATTTAAGACCTATAATGTGGAAGTGTAATTATAACCATTATGACCCCATATCTCACAGAGCTAGAATCTTTGGTATCATGCAAAGGTATTTGACCTTAATAGTGACAATGGAATATTTGTTGACCTCTCTATAATTTTGATCAAGATATGGAAATCTTGATTGCCCCTATATGGGTCAGGATTTCGCATCTCCCCACATCTTCCCATGATTTTTTGGGATAAAGTCACTGTTAAGATTATTGGATACACGTTGGGTCATTTCATTGATTGGTAAGAGATAAAAGGAAATGTACACCTATGCTAGATTTTGTGTGAAAGTGGACTTACAAAAGGGTCTCCCGTAAGCGATTCAATGCAATATGGAAAGATGGAGTCATATTCAAGCTCTTGATTATGAACATATTCCATTCAAGTGTAATACTTGTCATGAGTACCGCCACTTCACAAAGAGTTGCACAAATATACAAGAATCATAACTCTTTTTGAAGTAGGCTCCACCTGGTCAGAAAATCAACAAGCAAAACATTTTTAAACTAGTGCTCATAAAGCACAAGAAGCAACATCACAAGGGATCTCAACCTGCAAAGAGACCACGATCTAGACAATTAAATTTCATTAACAATAGATTTGAAATCGTTGAAGATCAAGAATAAGAACATGAAAATCCAAACGCTCTCCTCGACTCATCTATTGGGATAGTAGCAAAAGATGAAGAGGAAATAGAGAACACAGTGCTGGATCATGTTGTCATTGATGCCAATGGTTTGTCATTGATGCCAATGGTTTGTCATTGATGCCAATGGTTTGATTACTTGGGAGATTGTTGGATCATATGCCATTGATGTAAATGGTTTGGTTTGATTGATGTCATTG
>SNQJ01S0058780.1:26905-39133 GCA_010110895.2 Picea sitchensis | reverse complement strand
GGGAGAAGTACCTACCTTTGGTAGAGTTCGCCTACAATAACAGTTTTCATAGCTCCATCAGAATGCCACCCTACGAAGATCTGTATGGAAGGACATGCAGAATGTTGTTGAGTTGGGATAGATTAGAAGACCGAGTAACAATTGGGCCATAATTGATTCAAGAGATGGAGGAACAGGTGATTCAGATTAGGTAGAGACTAAAGGAAGCATAGGATAGACAGAAAAGTTATGCGGATGCACATAGGACTGATCGAAGTTATAAAGTGGGAGATCAAGTTTTCATTCGTATCAGGCCTAATAAGAGTACAATTCGGTTTGGGAAGGAGACAAAGTTGTCACCTCGATTTATAGGACTATTCAGAATCTAAGAGAAAATTGGACTCGTTGCCTATCGTCTTGTACTTCCACCCCACTTGCATAAAACTCATAATGTCTTTCATGTATCTGTTCTACGTCATTATGCTGCTGATGAATCACATAAACTAAATTGGAAGGAATTGTAGGTATCGGACGTGGGAACCCTCACGGTAGAACTGTTACACATATTGGACCATAGATTCTGACAACTCAGGAATCGTCTGGTAGACCAAGTTAAGGTCCAGTGGGACAAATATAGTCCAGGATCTACTACTTGGGAGGATGCCGAGACATTACGATGGGATTATCCCTCACTTTTTTGACCACCTCAAGAATATGTTTCTCGAAGGTTGGGTGTATGTAACACCACCTTTTGACTTAGACAACCAGGATTACCTGAGGCCTAAACACCTTTATTTTCTATCCACAGTGAAACTATTAAATGATACACTTGAACTTTTAAGACGTATGGACCTTTATGAATGTTTAATTGTTATTAATAATGATGGATATGATGCGATATATTGTGAAAATGTAAATGTTATAAATGATTAAATGCTATTTGAATGATGTTGGATATGATGCAATCTATTATGTAAATGATAATTCTATGAATCGGTAACGTTAATTGAATTATGGGATATTATGAGATCTATTTCTAACTTGAAAACTTTGATGTTAAAGTTGTTGGTACGGGGATACCGAATTAAGATTTTAGTTGTATGTAATTACATGATAATAATGCATAGATGCGTATGAGTTTGTATTACAGACTAATCTGCAGGTCATTGGGCTATGAAATAGCCAAGGGATAATGATAAAGAAAGTGGATGTTGTGACCATTGAATGAGAAACAATATGATATGAATATTTGTATGTGAAATTATATTGGTTTGGATGCATTGCTATGATATGTGGACCAGTGCATGATTTCAGGTGGTGAGACTGCCCAAAACTGAATAGACGATGAAAAAACTCCCAACAACATGGTGCCACTGCACATTCCATTATAGGGTGTGGACCCTAGTCATGATTAGGAGGGGTGGAGGCATTTCCCATCGTATATCCTCCGAAACCTGAAGTCATGGGAGGACGGTGTTAGCTCACGATCCCCTAGACATGTGATGATGATTGTCAGTTGCCTGCTGGGGAAGCTTGGTCAAGATAGTGACACTTCCGCTTACGGGTTCTATTTGGGGTTAGGTCAATATAGTTGATGCTCCAAGATAGTCCAGCAGAGGAAGGATAGGAATGGAAGATGGAAAAAAGTTAGGGAGGAAGGATGAGTAGAAATAGTTGAGAGTGTATGGAGATTTGTCTTATGGTGGAATTTATTGTTTTTCCTTTTGAAAAGAAAATGGATATATATGAATATTCATAATTATGTAAGTAAACTACAATTGTCTAAATAATATTATTGAGCTAGATAATTGTAATTAAAGGATTTCGCAAACATTTGATGGGTTTATTGTCTTTTATAAAATGAATAGTCTTGTTGAATGAATTTGATGCATATGGAAATTACTATAGAGATGATAGTTATTGTTATTAGTACATGCACGAGACTTGTATGTACTAGCTACACATGCATTTTTTGCACATGTACACTAGTATGTATGAGTTTTCTTGACTTACTTACTAATAATGTCAGTTATTTGTTATGAATGTGTGAACCATGTTTCTTTTCCCTTGTATCATAAAATACTTTAACTTCGGGACGAAGTTTCCTGAAGGGTGGGTGTATGTAACAACCCTAGTTAAATAATTGCTTAANGCTGGGGAAGCTTGGTCAAGATAGTGACACTTCCGCTTACGGGTTCTATTTGGGGTTAGGTCAATATAGTTGATGCTCCAAGATAGTCCAGCAGAGGAAGGATAGGAATGGAAGATGGAAAAAAGTTAGGGAGGAAGGATGAGTAGAAATAGTTGAGAGTGTATGGAGATTTGTCTTATGGTGGAATTTATTGTTTTTCCTTTTGAAAAGAAAATGGATATATATGAATATTCATAATTATGTAAGTAAACTACAATTGTCTAAATAATATTATTGAGCTAGATAATTGTAATTAAAGGATTTCGCAAACATTTGATGGGTTTATTGTCTTTTATAAAATGAATAGTCTTGTTGAATGAATTTGATGCATATGGAAATTACTATAGAGATGATAGTTATTGTTATTAGTACATGCACGAGACTTGTATGTACTAGCTACACATGCATTTTTTGCACATGTACACTAGTATGTATGAGTTTTCTTGACTTACTTACTAATAATGTCAGTTATTTGTTATGAATGTGTGAACCATGTTTCTTTTCCCTTGTATCATAAAATACTTTAACTTCGGGACGAAGTTTCCTGAAGGGTGGGTGTATGTAACAACCCTAGTTAAATAATTGCTTAAGGTTTATTAAGTATAATTAATTAAATAATTAACTATCCTAATGTATATTAGTTAAATAATGATTATTTATTAATAATATTAATTAATTATTTATTTATCATTTAATGCATATTAATTAATTAATTAACTCATTTAATGTTTGGGTAATGATTTAAAGTTTAATAAATTTTAATTTATTTAATAGAAAACTTAACGTATTGAGGGATGGTTGGCATTGAATGGAGGGATAAGGTGGTTGGCATTGAATGGAGAGGCGGTGAATGGACGGGGGGATATGAGGGGGCAAAGACATTCGAGAGGGGGACTTTTGATTTGAGGGGTAGGGAGAATTTTAGAGAGAGGGGGAGAATGTATTGGAGCATTTTTCCAGGGGAGGGATTGAAAAACTGCATTTTCTAGTTTTAGGCTGGAGAAATTTGTTGGACTGTTACAGGGGAGCATCAGTTGCTGGGAGTTTTGGGCTCGGGGGCCAGGAATCCTTACGGAATCCTGGAGCTAGGGAGCCAGATAGGCTTTGTTCCTAGCTGGCAGGGAGGAAAGATTCGATTTTGGGCAGAGTTTGGGCAGAGTAGCGAGGACAAACGGAGTTGGGGAAACAACATCACTAAGAGGTATTTATGTCATTATCGATATGATGGTTCACTATTTTACTAAGCTGTGCATGTTTAATTATATATATATGATTTGTATATCAGGTTGCTCAATTATAATTTGCTGAACCATGAACTGTTAGTTGGATTAGTTGTTGAATATAAAATTGTAAAAAATAATATTATGATATAAATTATATGCTTAAATGTATTAAGTTTTAGGTTCTGTTAGCAGGACCCTTACAAAAATGCTCATTTGTTGAAGTATATAGCTTCTTCCAACAACACAGATTTGGCAAGTGTATCAAATGTTGCAGATCCTACCATAATATATCTTTTGTCATAGGAGTGGCACATATCGTGGCTCACAAAATGGTCTGGAATATTCAAAAGTGATGCCAAATATTACTCCATGCTCGAATATACTCAGAAGGAAATTATAAATTTGGATCCTCACTAAGGTGAGAAACTGTATGAGTGGTTGAATCAACATTCTAAAATTACAGAACCTTCTATCTCAAAGTTGTAACAGACTTGACAAATAACCAACTTCTATCTCAAAGTTTGTTGAGCAACCTTTGGATGTAGTAACAAATTCGACATAAAATCAAATTTTGATCACTAATGGTACTAATGTCAAGTGTATCCAGTCGTGACCCCAGGCTCAGGTAGCTTTAGCTTTAGACATCCACACTAGCAGTGACCCCAGGCTCCAGATAGCTCCAGCTTTGCACATTGACAATAGTGGTGGAAATGAGAACAGTGCCATCGACTACAGGGCGATAATGCGGTGAACAAGTAGGCCTGTCATTGTCAAAGCACTTAGACTACATGGTTGTCAGACCTACAAAATAGCTTCGAATTTAGTGTTGCTTTGTCATGACAATTACAATGTTGTTGTGAGTCTGAAAATCTTTGGAGGTTGGGTGTCTTGTGCGATGATGACCTCCACATTAGGCGCATGTCAGACATTTATTATCTGGACATTGTAGTGTTAATGCAATTGCCATAGTCGACGACGGGTCGATTGCATTGCCACAAGCAATATTTATTATGTAATTAATTAACATCCTTGAAGGACGTGAATCCCAAACAATGCCTAAAACGTTTTGACCAGTCATGTGTTAAAATAATACATTATTTTATATTTTAAAAAATAAGAAATTGTATTTTCTATGTCTAACATTAGGTTGCATAAATAAACATTTTAAAGTTAATGGAAATTAATATATAGTCAATTCAGATCCCCGGAAGTGATTAAACTCCCTAGAGCTAGTTTATTTCCATCATGTTGGTTGGGATAGAAGGATCCACCACCAGGAGAAAGAAACAAGGTAGCAATAAAAGCACCTATGCAAATGCAAGATGGGGATGGAAGCACTCTACGACCAGGAAGGCACTCTGTGCTTATCGACCTGTGATCCTGATGAACAACTCGAGAGACGCTTGCGGTGAGGCTATGGTGATTTATTTGAACCAGACAGGTCAATACTTTAAGCATTGAGCAACTTCCATTTTTTTTCAAATATCGGATCCACTGCAACAAAAGAAATGCATTCTCCTTATTCAAAGCACGAGAAACAATAGGAAGATTGATATTCGGTGGAAATAGTTTTGGAATATCTACTACATCAAGGTCTCTTCTAAAGAATGAAACAAAATCATTACATGAAGGTGGTTGTAAAAGGTGATCTTCAGAAACCAAATCATTACCTGAATATGTCAAACTTCTTGCAGGAGGTGGTAGTATAAAGTAATCTTCAGAAAGTCTTGCAAAGTCCATAGTCCATAATTCCTTTCCATCAACTTTTCCTAGTTACTTGTCGATGCAGGCATCAAAATGTTTTTGAGATCCTCGTTCCATGATTATATACCCACCTTCAACCACCAGGAGAATATTCTTGCAAAGAGCAATAATCTCTCTGACCCAGATGAAATTATATGCATAGGAATAGTGAAACAAATGTGCAGTAGTGATAGAAAGTTCATTGTATGTCGAGATTGTTACAACATCCAGAGGTCGGTGAACAAACTTTGACAAAGATGCCGACTTTTTGTCAACGTTGTTATTACACCCAGAAGTTTCTCAACAAACTTTGACATAGAAACTTCTGTAATTTTAGGATGTTGATTCAACCACTCATATAGTTTCTCACATTCATGAGGATCCAAATTTATAATTTCCTTCTGAGTATATTTGCGCATGGAGTAATATTTGGCATCACTTACGAATATTCCAGACCATTTTGTAAGACACAATATGTGCAACTCCTCTAATGAAAGATAAATTCTGGTGTGGTCTGCAGGATTTGATAGACTTGCCAAATCTGTGTTGTTGGAAGAAGCTATATACTTCAACAAAGGAGCATTTTGTAGGTGACTTGAAAGTCCCTTCCAATTTACGGTAACAAAAGAAATAAGTTCAACACACAAATCTTCAGGCAGGTCTTTCAACCAACCAAAGGATCGAATACAGAGAGAATACCAATCATAAGATACTTGAATTTTTTTTGTCTGAGTTTCTGTTGGCTAACAATTTTTTTTTTCGCTCAAAGATGACGTCACATAAAACCCTTCCCTTGTATTTCAATTAGGTTTGAATGCCATCTCTAAGTTGTATCACATGTGGATGACCAAGAACATTAAAAGGAAGGCACCTTAAAGCCCAAGTTTTCGATGATAGAGGGAAATGAGAATAAGTATTTAAAATGAACGCTGGAGGATGATAATATAATCTTCTGTAAATCTTGGTTTAATGCATTTTAATGGGAGATGTCATCAACCTTTTCTTCTATTATTTCCAATCTTTTCGAATATGTGTGGTGAGTTGTCACTAATAAAGGCATGATTAATGTGCATTGGGAAGGGTGCAAAAAATGCTTCGAAAGTTTTGTGAACCTAGAAGCTCGGGAACCCACGAATCTGTGACAACAAGAGGTGAAGAATCGACTAAGTATGGAAAGGCGGGGCATAATTCCTTAAAAAAACTAAAAGTAAGAAACAATTTTTCCGAGTTCAAGAGCCACACAAAAAAAGTTCAGATCCCATAATATTGACCTCTGCTAATTCAGTACCAGGCGACTAGAGTGCATCTGGGGTGCCTGTGAGAAAAGATAATGCTTTGATGAAGAATTGTTTGTATTGCAACAAGTGATAGTAATTGTGTCCTGAAAGTATTTAAAATGAACACTGGAGGATGATAATGTAATCTCACGTAGATCTTGCTTCAATGCATTTTAATCGGAGATGTCCTCGATCTTTTCAATTATTAATGGAATTTTTTTCGAACCTGTGTGGTGAATTGTCACCAAGTAAAAGCGTAAGTAATTTGCATTGGGAAGTGTGAAAAGGTGGTGGGGATGGATGGGAGCGATAAATGCTTTCATTTTTTTTGAACCCGGGAGTCTGCGAACCCACGAATGTAGAACAACAAGAGGTGAATAATCGACTAAGTATGGAAAGGTGGGGTAGTCAGATAGACGAGGACATACTCATCGTAGGTAGAGTGAAGCTTGCGAGTTCGAGGAGTCCGATTTTGAATTGTAGATCACATAAGTTTTGGGTGCAAGATGTATATCACAGAACATGGGACATGAGAGTTCGATAGCGCCAATCCAGGAACTCACAGCCATAAACATTAACTATGGGAAACACATTCTCAGCTATGGAATATAGCTAGACCTTGACAAACTCAGGTTCAAGTACGAAGATAATTTGTTTATATTTATTCAAACATGAGTCATATTATTTTATTTTAATAGTATTTTTATGGCCCAAATTTAAACTATGTTTCAATTTGAAGGGTGTTTTTGGCTCGCAAAGTTTGCTGAAACGCATAGGCGATAGAGAAAATATGAGTTAACATTTCTATATGCAAGCATATTCTCAAATATGACAACCTGTAATATATGCACATTATTAAAGAGGGACATGCCATCAACACCTTTGTGGATGACAGTGGGCTAGCACACTATTGCATTCTTACTATGATGATTCCTTAAAAAAACTAAAATAACCAACATTGTTTTCCAATTCAAGATGGACACAAAAAAATCATCAGATTCCATAACATTCACCCATTAATTCATTTTAATGGGAGATGTCCTCGATCTTTCCGCTTATTAATGCCAATCGTTTCAAACCTGCATGGTGATTTTTCACTAGTAAAAACATAGTTAATGTGCATTGGTAAGGGGGGAAGGTGGCGGGGATGGAGGGGAGCGAAAACTGCTTTCAAATTTTTGTGAAGTCGGGAGTCCGTGAACCCGCAAAACTTTGAAGACTCGACTAAGTATGGAAAGGAGAGGCGGTGAGACAGAGTCATCATAGGTAGAGTTAGGATTGCGAGTTTGAGGAGTCCGGGGTCGAATCGTAGATCATCGAAGTTTTGGGTGCAAGATGTATACCTCGAACACGGGGCATGAGAGTTCGATAGCGCCTACCCGCGAACCGACGACCATAAAATTGGTTAAGTATGAAAACGAACGGTTGTCGGTCGAAAGCGTGATGTGAAGATATAGATGGAGATGAGGATTTGTCATTTCTCCACCCCAGGAACTTGCGATCATAGAAACTCAACTAAGTATAGAAACACAAACAGATAATAGAGGGGAAGAAGAAAAAGGAAAAACGGGTAAGTATAGAAGAGGAAAAACAAAGGAGAAAATAACTTTATCCCTCACACAACAACACTTAGTCTGATAATTATGAAGCCATAGAAACACATTAACTATGGGAAAAACATTCTCAGCTATGAAATATAGTTGGAGCTCGACAAACTCTAGTTCAAGTCCAAAGAGATATTGTTTATATCTATTTCAACATTTTTCATATTATTTTATTTTAATAGTATTTTTGGTGGCCCAAATGTAAAACCATGTTCCAATTTGTGTTTCTCAAGTGGACATGTGTTTGTGAATACACATTTCCTTGAACCACAGTCCAGGGGAAGGGAAAGTGCAATGTCAACTGTTTGTTGAGCAGATATTTGTTGAAGATTAAGCAATGTATTTCCATGTGCACGTATCATTTGCATAGTATCAATATGATTTCTTTCATGTTCTTTGCATATTCTTCTGAATGCAATTGTCGTAGATTTGTCAACCTTTTCCATGTACAAGACACAATATGATGTTTTGGCATATGCATTGAGGACATACTGTGCATTTGTATTTGCACTCCAGATAACTGGCTGGTACTTGGAGAAACTATTTTTCCATATATGTTAAAGTTTTTGTTTAAGGAAAATTATTGGTTGTTTAAGTGTAGATTGTATGCATTGGATGTACTCAACTTTTGTTAGATTTAGCTCTACCAAGAAGTCTTGGAAGCTCATTAGGTCATCAAAGTCTCCTTGTTCTAGAAATGTGAACAAATATTTATATTTCTCAATAAGAACATTGTCCTCCAAACTAATTGCCTCTATGATTCTTGTTATTCTCATTGGCGGCACAGGGAAGTTGTATTTGAAATGTGATTTTTTTCTTTTTTTACAACTTCTTGTATGATAATGTCTATGAACTTTGGCAATCCCTGGATCCAAATGATCTGTGCTACATGTCATGTATTTTTCCAGAAACTTCTCAATCTGTGAGATGTTGTCATTTCCATAGACCAGTGCACCCTCTATCCACAACAATGCTTGGCCATGCCCACTCCCTATATTCTGGAATTCAAGCACAAAAAAGTATCCCGATAGTAGTCACAAAACAGTGCCTCGTCAATTCACTCACTCATTTGTCGTTTGCTTCTTGCTCTTGTTTGCTTCAAATTTGCAAGGTTGAAGTCCTGCATTTGCAGTTGGCCATGTTGTTTCACTTTGCACCATTGTGATTCTACATCTGTGATTCGAACTGTGTTTCTGGCGTTCTGCAATGACGGGTAAGTTTCAGTGCTAGGGTTGCACTCAAACGTATGGTTTTCAGGAACATAAAATATGAGGAGAACATTCAATTTCCTTTTTTATATCTCACTATGGGTGCAACAGAGGTGGATTTTGTGCCCAACATTGACATTGCAATGGGAACAAGACATTTTGGAGGGAAGAGAGTGAAAAAAATGCACCAAATGTATTGTTTTCACACAAGAACAAGACAACATCATACTCTTGTTTCTCTGGCAAACATATCGTTTCCAGGAACATAAAATATGAGCAGAACATTCGATTTCCTTTTTTATATCTTACTATCGTTGCAACAAAGGTGGGTTCTGAGCCCAACATTGACATTCAAAGGGGAACAAGACGTTTTAGAAGGGAACAACATGAAAAAAATGCACTAAACGCATGGTTTTTAGAAACAGAAAATATGAGGACAAAATTCGTTTTCCTTTTTTTTATGTCACTATGGATGCGAAAGAGGTGGGATCTCTGGTGAACAACGACGCTCAAGAACAACACCGAGACGACATCAAACTCCTTTTTCTCTGGTCGTAGTAGTCACATATGAAGATGTTCTGCAAGAGGATTTTGGCTCGGGCATTCCTAGTATTGAAAATTGTTACTTGCAAACTGGAAATAACAAACAATAACCAATGAACAAGAATGCAACCAAGACACTGAGATGCACCGATGAATGGGGAACGACAGAAGCACAACCCCTGGCCTGCAAACTGCAACAACAGGTCCAACTGCGGATGCAGGACCCCAACCTTGCAAAGTTGAAGCAAACAAGAGTAAGCAACAAACAAAAAACCAGTGAACAAGTACTAAGTGGTCCAAATGCAGTTGCAGGACCTCAACTCTGCAAAGTTGAATCAAAGAACAATAAGCAACATCCAATGAACCAACGCGCAAGCATGAACCAGTCAACCAGGAATGCCGGTGAAGAAAAATATTGCCCAAATTCACTGTAGATAAGATTATATAAAAAAATCCGAGGAAAATGTATTGTAACACGCTTGTTAATCAAACATTTAAGGCTGTGAGGCCTGTCAGGTAAACATTTAAGGCTGTGAGGACTGTCTAAAGGCCTCCCACTGTGTAAACATTTAAAATAGTTGCAATTTGCACGGTTGGCATTTTGCATCCACAATTGGAATTTCTATTCCGTCGTTCCCCATTCACGGGTAAGTTTCACTACCATAGTTGCATTGCTGCTTTTTTTGTTCTTTATTTGTTCTTTTTTTTTTTTTTTAATTTTTCAGTTTGCAAGCAAGAATTTTCAATACTGGAAATGCTCAAAATCCTCTTGCAGAACATCTTTGTATGTGACTACTACGACCAGAGAAACAAGACTGTAATGATGTCCTGGTCTTGTTCCTGAACACCAATGTTTGACACATAACCCACGTCTATCGCAACCACAGTGACATATAAAAAAGGAAATCAATTTTTCTCCTCACATTTTCTGTTCTTCAAAACCATATGTTTGGTGCATTTTCTTCAGACTGCACCTCATATTTTTTTTGCATTGCTATTATCCAACGACTCCTGGTTTGATGTCCAGGACATGGAAGTGGGCACATGTGATTGGAAGGGAACAACCTGAAAAAAATGCACCAAACGTATGGTTTTCAGGAACAAAAAAAATGAGGATGGCTGCGATAGAGTTGGGTTCTGTGTCGAACATTGACGTTAAAGAACAAGACCAAGACAATGCCACATTCTTGGTTCTCTGGTCGTAGTACTCACATACAAAGAGGTTCTGTAATAGGATTTTGACTCAGGCATTTCCAGTATTGAAATTTTTCACTTGCAAATTGGTAATAACAAACACCAAATAGAAAGGTAAACATGGCACTGAAACCCACCCGTCAATGGGGAACGACAAAAGCACAATTCCAATCGCGGTTGCAGAATCCCAAGTGTGCAAACTGCAGTAAGAGCAACAAGCAAGCAAGAGAAACATCAACAGGAAAACAAGAAACCAATGAACAAGCAACGTGCAAGCATCAACCACTGAACCAGTAATGCCGCTGAAGAACAATATTGCCCATATTCACTGCAGACAACATTGTACACAAAAAATCGGAGGAAAATGTATTGTAGCAAGCATGTTAAGTAAACATTTAAGGTTGTGAGGCTTGTTAGGTAAACATTTAAGTCTGTCCGGATCGTCGAAGGGCCTCGTGTTGTGTAAACATTTAAGAAAGAATGCAATGTGGCAAGTCTGTTTACATAAGACCTCCAATCTATTATCCAATATGATGACATATATGATATTTTTTATTATGTACAAATCAATGTTTGTTCTCTAGTTCCAACAATAAAGATTATGCAAAATTATCGATTGATATAGTTCGTCCTGTTAATAATAATAAGTCTTGTGCATGAAAATAAGTTTTGCTTATGTTTTGCCTTGAAAGTCTCCTCGACTAGATAAGAAACGACCCAACAAATATTGTGGGAGACAAGTTGGCCCCACCCTATCAATGAAAGATAAGTAATCCTAATGGACGAATTAATAAATATAAATGATAGCGTAAAGAATTAAATCATAGCAACATTCAGAAAACTCCAGAGCTTATTAATAGCGACATCTAGAGAACTCTAGAGCTTATTACCGTGAGTAGACTCTCGGGGCTCTTCTGGAAATCTCCCTTTGATCCCTTCTCGCGGCTCTTCTGGAAATCTCCCTTTGATCCTTTCTCTTCTATATAGTGCAATTGCCCGCAGCATCTAAATGTAGGCATTTCTGGTTTTCTGCGTTTGGCATAATTGTATTTGCGGCATTGCCCTGATTTCATCCGTTAACATCTGCAAAGCTTTCAAAGGTAGGCCAACTGCGTCTTCAATATGATTGAAGTACCTTCTGTTATTTTAGTAGATTTCGAAGAGAAATTCCCGGATTCTGCAATTGCAAATTATGTGCGAAGCTAGGTTTAGGAAAATGTCTGAACTTCGTATTAATTCATGTTTCAATTCTGTATTTCCACAGGT
>SNQJ01S0058779.1:20561-63489 GCA_010110895.2 Picea sitchensis | reverse complement strand
GATTTAAACCCCTTTTTCTGGAATACCAAACTATTCTTCTACTTCTAGCCTCCACGAGGTTCTGTTCGATGCCCAAGCTGTTATAACAATATCTTTCCTTTCAGATACTGTCTTCTAGGGTCTTTGGCTTGTCAAACTCAATCCTGTTCTAATAGTCCTTAGGTAGTCCATTGATGAATCATTGCACCTTTGCCTTTTATGCTTTTATATAGGGTATGTACCTCAACAACTCGAGGAATCTACTGACATATTCCTCTATGGCGAGTTTCCCCAGCTTGAGTTCATAGAATTCTTTAGTCTTTTCATTGAAATACTTTTCCAACATATACTTCTTCCTGAAGTATTTTTCAAACCGTTCCCAAGATAGGTCTTCTTCGTGAATCCCTTTTACGTTCTTAAGGTATTCCCACCAAATGGAAGCCTTCCCATTCAGGTTGAAAGTGGCTACTCAAGCCTTCAAGTTTTCCGAGAAGTCATGGACTCTGAAATACTTCTTTAGTCCAAGCAGCCAGGCCTCCGCTTCCTCTCCCTTCTTTATTTCACTGTCGAAAGAGGGTGGTTTGGCCTTCTTGAATTCTTTGAGATTATGATTTTTGGAATGATTTCGCTTCTTCCATTTTCTTTGGGAATAAGAACTCATTCTGCTACTAGAAGATCCCTCCGAGTCGCTAGTTTCCTTTCTAGAGGAATCGTGCGACACTTGTCCCTTATCTCTGGGGTTGACCTTCCTTGAGGTGCTCCTCCCAGTGTGGCCACTTAAAATACCACGTTTCCATATCCCAGGTGGGCTTCGACTTCTCTTTGTCTGTCGTTGGTTCGCATGACTGGTGTCAGGTCCATGCTGCAATTGTCTTTGCATGTCTAATAAAATCTGCAACAAGACTGCATTAATTTCCGTTTTCTTCTCTTGCTCTTTTATCAACCTCTCGTTGTCATCCTTGTAGCTCTGTAGTTCGACCATGAGGCTTCTCATAGTCTTAGATTTGGAGGGGTATCTACCGCTCTCCTTTCGTCAGACTCTTCATCTCTATTGTGGGAGCCATCCCCCACTTCCTGGTGTGTCACCATTCTATGCGTTTGCAGTTTCCCACGATTGATTGTTCGCTTGTTGTGCAAGAAAAACACTTGTTGTTAGTCAACATTATATTCATTAACAATCAATGCATAATTCATGTTTTTCAAATGCATACACACAATAGGAAATTTTCATTCTTAACTTTGGCTTTTGCTAAAGGGGATTAAGGTAGAGGGTTACTCCTTTGAGTACTTCAAATGGAGTTTCTGCGCAACTCGTTTATGAGCCCAAGAAGGCCAAGTGCTGTAACCATGCTCTGATACCAATTTTGTCACCTACCCACTACGACAACCTAGATTTTTCTTTTATTTTCGTCTTTTCTTCGAGAGACAGAATCCACAAATTTCTATAGGGACTAGTGTAGACCATCCCTTCCCTTATCCTCCTCCATGTGATCGTTGGCTATGACCACATGCCTTACCAAAAAGGCTCTTCCAGCTTTCACGTTTTGGGATTTCTGCATTCGAGCTCTCCCCGAATCCCTGTCCCTTGAAGTGACGAAACCCGAAATGGGGTTAACGAGCTCCTTGGCTCCCCTTATTCCTACTCCATGCGACCACCTCAGTGAACACATGCTAACAGAAAATGGTGCTACAAGAACTTGAATTTCGAGATTCCTATTGCAAGGAACCCTTGTTCCTTCAATCCCCGAAACCTGAAAGCCCAGTATCATCCGGATCTACGGTCCAGATCGTCGACTTGATCAACGACCCGAATTAAATCCCGACATTCTACCTTTCAAGATTTTGGCGGGGTCTTCACTCCTATTTCCCCGATCTCCAGAACCCTGACGGCTTTAGATATTCGCTACGCATCCCTACAAATGGACGGTCCAGATTCTTTCGGGACTCTTATTTCCTACCACAAGGCCCTGTCTGGTGACCTAGGGCTCCTCCATAGAGTGCGTTGGGGTTTCATGTACAGGGATTTCACAACTTGCGAAAATGAGGGGTCTTGCCCATGGGTTTCCTGGGTGCCGAAACGCCGAAACCCATACATGCTAAACAGATTCGGGGTTTCGTATACCGAGATTTTGTGACTCGTGAAAATCCACAGCAGAGAGTTTCCTTACCTTTCAAAACTTCGATCCCCGAATTCCCGATATGGGAATTTATGTATGGGATTAATGACTGTGAGCCTCCCCTGATTCGACGGTCCATAGAGCTCTGATAGATCCTTGGATCTATGGTCTTGGATCCCATGGCTACTTGCGAAGGCTGAAGGGGTCGAGGTGTTAACGCGTGCGCTCCTCCTCTCAATCCATCGGTCTTGACAGATCTAGGGTATTTCTGAAAGGATTTTGACCATTCGTCGACCATACGATGGGGTAATCTCTTTCGATAATTGGACTTGCTATCCTTTCTGAGCTTGAATCATGAAATTCAACCTCTTGGAGCTTCAAAATCCCACGACTCCGAGACCTTAGAGAGCTACTCTTTCTTGCATAAGGTTTCTAGACCCAGATCGCATGAACCTTCAGATAGTTCTTGAGCAATTTTCCTTAATGTTAGTCGAGTCTTTGGGTAAAGGTTCGGTATGGTTCCAAGGTTTATGGGGTAATTCCCGGGGAAGAGTATTCTCGAGGAGCCTTCCTAGAATATTACGAGAATCAAGCAAACAAGACGATTCTCGGTGGAGCGAACCCATGCCCCAGACTTAATCATTTGTACAGAATCCAACTATGGCATGTAAGTATACACATGCATCCATTATTTCCAGTCTAAAACACCAGGCAATCATTCCACACATAAATCATTATGGGAGTATAAACATGAGCATGTATTCATGATATACAATTCAAAATACAAGGCATAAAATACTTATCAGAAACACCAGGTGTGACACGACTACTGAGAGGTGCTCGTTTCCACCCAACCGTAGGCTCAGTGACTCCAAATGGATTTACCACTAGCCACCCCCGAGTTAGACCACGATGCTTTGAGATTCAGTTTCCTACTTCCATCTCAACGGAAGTCAAGGACGAAGGTTAATCTCCTTCTCGTGATACAGAAAAATAATCCAGGATGAAGGTTACTCTCCTTCTCCTATACAGAAAAATAATCCAGGACGAAGGTTACTCTCCTTCTCCTATATTCAGAACTCCCTGTGTTTCCAGAGTTTCTCCAATTCTCTTCCGTGATCCTTGTCGCGCACACTCTCTTCTCTCTCTATTCCTCCACACTTCCTTTCTTTCCTTTTCTCTGCAAGATTGTGTGTGGCGCGAATTTTCTCATCCGTGGCCAGGTCTGGGAGCTTTTATGGATGGGTGGTTCACCCCAATCCCCTCATTAACTCTTGAGGAGCCTCCCCACCTACCAATCTGACGTGAAATCCATTCCAGGGTCAGAGAGTTGCTTTGGTCTTTGAGCAAGTAAAAACCAGTACAGTACTGGCTCGGTGGAAGTTAAAGCAACCATTCCAGGTCCCTTCCACCACCTCTCATTAGCCATCGTGGTCTCTTTTAGCACATCCCCTCCCCAACAGTCATGCAACACATATTCATAACACAATTTACATTCATCGGCCTTTTATACAAAGGTCCATCAAATCAAACAATCACATCTTTGAGTTTGCCATAGTTCTTGGCCAGTATAGTTATTTTTACAGACTGGGGGAAACAGGGTGTTACATCTTCCCTCCAAAAGGGGTACTTCGACGAACAACTCATAATCTGAACGCTCGGGCTGCCCAACACTACAACATAGTGCAAGATCTTTCCTAGGCCCCGTGTGCCATGTTGCAACTCGAAGTATTGCATAATTTTCCTTAACAGTGGAAATCCTTGCTATCATCTATAGGAGGAGTTGACCCTTCAGAGTCTAACATTATTTCCTTTGACACAGAACAGAGTGAGCCTCATCTCTCACACAAATTGTCATTGCAAATTACAGTTTGGTGTGTGAACAAGAATATCTTTCATACGATGATAGACGAAGGAGTGGCCACTTGTATTATGTCTTTGTCATGTTGGAAAGCCATTGGGTCTCCATAACTCGCCACATCTCTAACCATCCTAAAATATTTTGATGGAAATTCTTTCAAACCTTACGAAAGTCTCTTCTCCTTACCCATCGAGCTCGGGGGAAAGATTATCTCCGTAGAATTCGAAGTGGTGTATGTCACACTCAACTATAATTTTCTCTTGGGTCACACTTGGTTCTACTCAATGAAGGTTGTTTCATCCACTGTCTTTCACATTATATGATTTCCCCATAAAGGGAAGATAGTTATGATTGACCAATTGGATTATTGTACACTAGGATTCCGAACTAATCCTGGCACCAACGTGCCCTTCATAGGTGAGTCTTTTCGGGGCTATGAAAACATCGATGTAGGCATGTTTAAAGATCCATTTATTATGGGGATTTCCTCCCTTCCTGCACCTGACACTACCCATATTTCTCATACCAACATGATTTTCTCATCTACCAGTGGATCCCTTGGGTCATTTGATCCTTGAGTGGTACCTCATCTTGAGGATGTTGATTTATATGGAGCATCCATGCCATGCATCACGGTTTAGGTTGTCGAACTGGTAGTCCCCTTGACATCCGTTGATATCGGTAAACCCTTCCATCCTCAGACGAAATGTGATCAACCTACTCTACCTGTATGGGTTGTTGAGTCTCTCGATTCCCATGATTTCCTAGATACTAAGTTACCTTTAGAAGAGGCCATCCTAGAAGTCATGGCTTTCATAAACAAACTTAGGAAAGATGAGCATCATAGAGAATCCATTATCCTTGATTTGGAACTGACAAGAATAAACACGATGAGTTCCAACCTGAGATTGGGGTAATTGGCTGGGACATCCTGTCGACCTCCCAATTTTTACCCTTTTTCACCTCAGATTTCTTTTTTCAGAACTTGCCACTGAATTCTCTGGTTCCCCTCCCTTTGAAGATTCACGTTTTGTACCCCCTTCACGTTTTGATGGGTCTAATCAACGAGCTTTCACTACTCACAAAACCAGTCATGTTGAGTACCTTCGACCGCAAACATTCATTCCTATGTGGCATGGACCCAACGTGGTGTGCTTTATGATGCCTCCAATGGCTCATAAGTTCATTGTTTATGCAAAAGATCCTTGGCCTGAGCCTAGAAATAATCTCTCCTTTGTTTAAACCATCAGGATGTGTAGTGCCTTGTACATAGGTGTGTGGTGTGAGTGTCGTTTGTTTTGTGTACATCATATCCAAAAATCCAAGAATATTTTGTTTTTAGGATTTCACTAGCATGTTGATCTTGGAATCTATTTTACATGTGTTGACAGGGTTATAGGGACATTTTTAAGATGGGGACATCCATTGAACTTGACGTACATGTCTCTAAACTGGCATATATGGAGAGGTTTTTCCTTGAATTTCCCTCTTTCCATTATTGACCGTCCATACTACCAATGCTATACGTTAGGTTCCCACCATTTCAATTGTTCAAATGGTCACATTTTATTGTTGCTTTCGACTTGCTGCTCATTGTTGCTACACCATTTGCTTCCATTTCTTATTGCATCATTTCCATACTTGACCAGTAGCCACCTACTTTCTTCCATTTTCAACACCGCTGGTTGAGAAATTCTCATATCAATGGTCATCATTTTCCATGTCTTGTTGCAGTGCATTGCTTCAGTCACGTTCCATGCACTTGGAAATTCATCGCATACCACTTTTTCTCTTTAGTCGAGCTTACTATTACCCATTTTTCATGCTTAGTAACTAATCATGACAAAGGTACACCCTGGAGTCTCCTTTGAGCTATTTTCAAACTCCCTAAACATGAAAATATTGTCGAGTGAACTTATTTTATTTCACACTCATTAAATGGATCTGAAAGGACTTCTATTCGGTGTAATTTTATCCCTTTTTCAGACCGGATGGACTAATTATGAAAAAGGAATACTCTATTCCACCTTGGCTAGAAGAGTTATCCCTTGTATTCTTTTATCCTTTTTCGGACTCGAGAGACTAGATTTATGAAAAAGAATACCCTTTGAGTCTTCTTTGTCTTTTCAAACTCTCTAAATATGAAATGACAAAACAAGCACTATTCTCCACCCTGGGCTCGTATATAAACCCACGAGTGAGAACATCGAGCATACTTTTATTTTCGTTTGTGCTTGTTAAACATGAAAGAAGGAAAAAGAGCAGGGGTTTTTTCCATCTAGTCATCTTCACAAATGGCATCTATTTATTGAGTTTCCCTTGAACAATGCACCTGTTTTGCATCTCTGTCCAACAATTGGGTTATCCATTGCATCTGATTCATTACCATCTCCATGAATTCTCGAACTCCACCAACTGGTTACTCTTCCAGTCATCCATGGAAAATGTTTTGTTCATTAACACATCAATGTTGCCAAGTAAAGTCATTTGTCATGTTGTTTTTTTCAAGGGAAGTTAGCCTGTGTCGGCCAATTTCAGTCTTTTAGCCCATTCATTGTGGCCATCCCTAAGTCATTTGTGCTCTACTCTTGCACTCTTCACACCATCAACCTTTATATGTTTCGTGTTGATTGATGGGGGATACGTCAAGTCTATCCTTTGATGGATTTCACCCTATCAACTCCAGATCATTATTCAGGTTTGAAATATATAAACTAGTCAATACCCTGGGATTTGCAGACATTAGTGGCATGCTTCCTTTCATTTCAACAATGGGTTCACATCATTGGATCATGTTGAATGAATCTATGAGTGTTTGAATTCAACTCATATATTCACACTCGTTAGATTGTACTAGGTATCTTGGGGTTCATATTAATCATTGGTTGATTCCTTTGAGTTTGTTAATGATCTACATCAATGGATGGTAGTCAGATGGTTTCTACCATGCTCGACCTCAACTCATTTATTTTCATGTTGTAGATTCTTACCATTGGGATTTGGGATGAAGACCTTGGGTTGGGACCACCACATTCCTTGATGCCATTCCCTCCTAAGTTTTGATGGAGTTATTCATGAGTACTTCAGATATCACTCAAGCATTGATTCACCCCACTGATTTGTATACCTTGACATAGATCCACATTTGTGCTTTGTTGTGGTTATGTTTTCACTTGTGACATGGATCCATAGTGTATTTTTTTCATGGCCATGATCTAATTTTCTGTGTCATGCATGGATCCATAGTGTATTATTTTTGGCGGTTATGCTTAGTTTTGGTTACCGAGCATGATGTTATTATTATGCTGGGATGATGATGGTTTCTTTCCAGGTTCCTTCACTCAAAGCTCTGTGATTTTGTTTGTAAAGAATTTTGGTCATCATACACCTCTTCCGCCCTCACACTTTAGGGGGCATATATTATACAGTTATTTTCCACTTGATCATCTGATGGGCATCATCTAGAGATTAACAATACGAAACATTAAATTATACCACTTTTCTCCTGAGTTTGCAGTCCCTTTTTACCTAGTTGTTGGTTGTCCCTTTATAGCTTGTGACCAGAAAGTGTTGGTCGCTCCTTGTCCTCTTTTAAAGGGCGACTAGTCACTCCCTGCAAGGATGCAGGGCACAATTGGGTCTGTTACTCCCTATTTAGGATTGGTTTCATGAGATGAGATTAAACCCCAAATTCTTCGTGGTTCGACCTCAAGAATCTTTTCATCTTGGGCATGGAGATCTTATCTAAACTACCGTTCAATATTATCTATATTATCATATAAATAATGGGGGTCTCTCATGGGAAAAGGGGGGAGAAAGGAGAAATAAAACTTACTCTGGCAGTTTGATTACAAATCTTGGGAAAGGAACTTGGGAAAGGTCTACATCAACTTCCTTGTAGGGTGTAATTCATTTGTTTTTATAATAGAAGATGTACAAGATGCTTCGATCTACTTAGATGTATATGTAATTGTTATGTTTCCTTGTGGAGAATGATTGTTTTCATGTGTTATGGTACATTATTAGATCTATCATTAATTTATACATGATTAGTTTGATCTTGTGAAAGGTTTATGTGTTTCCATGTGTGTAGATCTAAGCTAGTAAGAGTGAAGGGCATCTTCGTGGAAACTAACAACTAAGGAGTGTGCATGGACAACCATCATATCACCAGGTAATATTTTCATTCCATAACCTTGTAGGCCTTTTCATGTATGATTTAAATCTAGGAAAATCTATAGCTTGCATCCCAATTCTGTCTTAGGTCTAGGAAGAGCTTAAGGGAGGTAACTCTTGCAGGGTTCATTTACCCTACAACATGGTGTCATCACGAAGCCTTGGCACTTGAGTCGGGAGGGGATGTCAGTTGGAGGTCAAGGTAACTATTTATTTGGGCCATTGGTTTGCCTTTGTGAGTGCTTTGGACAATCAGGCTTCATTTGCCTGGGTCGGAAGCATTTAGAAGGGTAGTTTGTTGGTTTCTATCCCTTTTTCAGCTTTTAGTTGGGTGCTCTATGTTTGTAGTTTGGATTTTAGTGAGTCTATTGGAAACTACCTTGAATCATTGATTCAAAGTGGAATACCAACCACTTCCTCATTATCGAAGGGCTTAAGGCCTTTCTCCAGAAAGGGTGGAGCACCACCACCTCCATGGAGGTAAAGGCTGGACTAGACCGATGCTTTTCAGTCTCCCGACTCTTGGGAAATTATTCCCGAGCCTATGCCTTTAGGAGAAATCACTTCTACATCGGAGGTAACACAAATTTCTAATATCGAAGTTGAAGGCTTCGTTAAACCTTGGAATCCTTTGTTAATTGGACCTCACGATCCAATCCTTTTGCAATTAACATCTTTTGAGGTTGCAAACACTTAAGGTATTTTGATCCAATGACATATTATGGGAGATAATAATAACATTCTCAAGAGTGGGAGTCCACATACTCCTCTTTTGGTGATAGGAGGAGGAGGTACAACACCTCCTTTTCCCTCAACCCAGATGATGAGCATCGTTCAAGTAATGACTTCTCCTTTGATTAGTGGTTTGGTTTCATTGTAGACTAGGCCCACTTCTATTGTGGATAGTACTCAACCCATGTCATCTATTACTAAAACATTTTTGTTTGGGTTGTCGTTGATCAACATAAGTTCTATTTGAATCCCATCCCAGCGAATTGTTCAAGGTGCCAACCTAAGAGTAGGGATTTCATAAGGTCATTTGCAAGCTTTTCCTTTCCCAAGGAGTTTGATAGCTCCTTGGAAATATTTCCCTTGTGTTGGGGGTCACATATCCACAATAGATTGTTCGCTTGGAGGTGGATTTTTTCATTCATATAGTTCTGCAACAAGGCCTAGTACATTTGGTGGTGGGAGCGGGGGATTTTCATCCAATGTTTTGGTTGGTTCCACATCGTCCTCTCTCTATGGTTCTTTTGGGAATGATCCATTATCCTCATTCACTATGTCAACAAGGGGCAACCCCTTCCTATCTCAGTGGAATCCCATTTCAAGGTTTTTTTCCCTCACATGGGATGTAGTCAGGTTCTAATCCTTTTCAATCTTCTGGAGGGCAGACGAGTGGAGATTTTCATTTTACTGGTTACAAAAATCCTAGTTTTTATAAAAATCTGGGTCAGTTTGTGAGCTCTTCCTAGAAACCTAGTGTTAGTTTCAATCCATGGCCTTCTTTTTAGGCTACTAATCAATTGGGATTTGTCATTCCTTTAGTTCTATACTCCATGTTGTAGGCAAGGATACATTTTCTGGAAACCCTTAATCTTCTAGATATGTCAAAGTTTATGAACAATACGATTCAACATGACCCTAGTTGGCCTCCGGTCCCTGCCAAAATGCCTTTCGATATACCAAAATTTGAAGTTAAGAGTGGAAAATACCTGAGAGATCATGTAACGACGTTTCATTTGTGGTGTTCTTGTAATTCATTAAATGATGACTCTATCTGGTTATGATTATTCCAACACACCCTCATTAGGGGTGCTACTAAATGGTATATAGAGCTAGAGGGGTCAACATTCGGAACATTTGGTGATTTGGCCATGGTCTTTCTCAATAATTTCCAACTCCTTATTTGATATGATGTTGGCACATAATTTTTGGCTAATTTTGTTCAAGATAAATCCACTCACATTTCCAATCACATTTAAGAATGGAGGAGATGGAAAATTTTGATCAAGGAAGTGGTCCCTCCTAAATTTATTTTAGAATGGTTCTTGAAGTCATTACAAACTTATATTTCTATGGATGTCGCAATTTCAAGAGTGTTTACAGAGGAACAAGCGATATTTAGAGTGCAATGATTAGAGCTATTTTACTTTCAATAAAGCATGATTTATGAGATCATGCCAGATGCACCACGATCGACTCTTAACTTGAAAAAATCAAAATCTGGACCACATGGCGATGGTATTGTTGGTTCATCACAAAGAAAATTCACAGATTTGGTTTCTAACTAGATGTAAAAAATGTCCATTCAACAAACTACGACTGGTCATGCCCCTGGTTTGACCACCCCCACTGCCCGGTCCTTGGATGTACACATTGTGTAGTCAATGACTCTAAGAAGTTGGACATATGCAACGATGCCTATAGTTTCTATGGTTTTTTGAGTGCCATTTTTCCCTCATGAAGGGAGGATTGTCACTATTGATCAGATGTTTGTCGCTAGTATGGATCCTGCAACATCACCAGCCTCTACGGTAAATTTGATTGAAAATTCACAACCGATAACTCCAAATTAATGTATCCAAATGTATCCTTCCCTAATGGGTACGTTTGATTTTTCAGCACCCTCATTAGACATTATTGTTGTTCTAACTGTTCTTGGACAGTCTATGCTAAAATATGTTATCTTTAAGGTTATATCATTTTCAAAATTCTTACTTTGAATATTCGTGGACTCTGCCTTCCTCATCGACTTCAGGTGATAGATTGGAACACATCGAAATGGTAATGCCATTGTCTCCAGCATACATACTTGATAGATCCATCCAATGAGTTACTGCAGTTGACGATCCATCTACTACCTTGAGGGAGGAAGTGGATCCTGTTTTAGATCATGTATGGGCCCTCAATTCTCCCAACTCTCACAATTGCTTAAACATTGTTCTCCCTTCAGATGAGGAAATTCTAGAGGCTATGACAAGTCCTCAACAACCTTGGGAAGACTTACACCATAGGTCTTATTTCCTTCCCGATTTGATTTGTGTAGAGAAGGGAGAATTTTAGTCGATTGTGTTTAGAGATGTTGATCGTCCACTGAACCCTTTGGTGACTCATGACATATATGCTGAAGGGAACATGGAAAATATTTAAGAGACTATTTTGATCAGTATCTCCAAGTCCCTTGATGTTGTGGAAAAGGTTTTTATCCGGGCATATTTTTCTCGAGAAGAAATTCATGCATATATGGAACTTTTTTAGGAGTTTCGCGATGTTTTCACCTAGTCTTATGAGGAAATTCCAGGTGTTATGTCACAAGTTGTAGTTTTGTAAAAGCCCGGTCCAACCAAGGAACAAGTGCTACAACTTTGGGAATCCTACACCCAATTTTACCTCGATGTAGGTCCCACACTTCAAGGGTGACTAGGTCACTCTAGGGAGGCGATCTCGGTGACCCTAGGGGGATTGAGATGGAGATAGAGATATATGGAAGGGAATCCCCTATAGGTCAAGTATAAATGAAATTAAGGGTAGGGATATATGCCTTGTAAGTCAAGTAAATGTTTCCCCACAAGTATATTGCTTTTTCAGATGATTGTACCTCCCCGAGACACAAGAAAACCACACCTTGCAACGTTAGTTGGATCATCAAGTTAATATTGTTGTCCCTAATTTGCAGAAATATACAAAAGTATATACCAGCAAGAAAAATATACTATAAGCTGCTCAATATGTGCTCAAGATCAAGTAGAAAATGCAAGAGAAAGACTAACAATTGACTAGCTAAACTCAAGATGAAGAACCAAAACTCTTAGCACAAAGATAAGGTTGTTGTAAACACTTGTTTGTAGAAAATTATATCAGCCTTATGAATGTAACATTCAATGTAATACATAAATAAAATCAGCCACTATAATCCCCTCAAACTTTGCCATAAAGTGCGCTAGGACAAGGAGAGTAAATGTGCAAATTTTGAACAAAAACCAATGGTTGATAAGCGAGTTATTAGAGCAAGTATGTTAGGGTTTTTGCAACCCTAATGACTGAATATGAAAATTTGTAATAGAAGCAATATGTATCCCTTATATGAGGACGCTTTAGTGGATGTGATGTGCCCAGGGCACAAGGAAAACAATCCACTTTGCAAGAAGTAAAAATGATCGAAATTCACGTTTCCCAATGCAATTTTTTATTTCTCCAATGCAACAAATTAATGACTAGTGACTTTACTATTGGGTTAATGGATTCACAAGGATATTAGATACGCTACCTCATTGGGGGTGTAATCCCTTTTACTCCCCAAGTCATGTTTCTCTAATCTAGGGTTTAAGCTAAGAGGGTGTATGCCCTTATAATTCTCTTAGCAAACCTTTAATCATTGAGATGAAGCAATAAAATGGTGAAGACTATGGTGGGGGTGTATTCCCTTACACTTCCCACCTAGCTCCTATCATAAACAATACTTGAGTTGAATAAAAAGATAGCAAGAGAGTAAAAACCATACCAAGATCAAGAGAGATGGTAAGACAATCCACCACAAGAGCTAGAGAATAACCTTCCATGGCTAGTGCATCACTTCTTCCATTAAACATTCACAACCATAGCCATAAAAAAGTTCACAAGAGATAAAAGAGCTAAGGAGGCCAAAAATTTCAGACCAAATCCTCTCACAAGAGGAGAGTTATGATTCAAAATAAGATCTTATGATATCTATTTATACAAAACTTAGCCAACTTGGCTTGTCCACAAAATAAGGAATAAAACACAATATTAGGGGTCAACAACCCTAATATTTCCCCCTTAACACAACAATATTAAACAATTCACTTAAAATTTCATCTTTTTCACAAATTAAACCCTAATCTAGGATGACTTCACCCCTTTAGGGGGCGTTTTTCCACTTTGAGGAGGTTGTTGGTGTTGGAGAAGCATGGAAGGGCCTCCCAAGGCCATGTGTCAAGCATCTAGGTGATCTCATCATGGTGAAGACCCTCTTCTCATAAAAAAATCCAAGTGCAAATGAGTGGCACCTCACCACCAATCCCTAGCCCCCAATATCACAACGTCATGCTCAAAAGTGGGACGTTGTTTCCCTCCTGGGAAAATCATTTGGCAAGCAATGAGTGGGCTAGGTCATCCAAGTAATAATCAAGTTTGTCCAAGTCATCTCTCTCTCATCTGGCATGTGGGCCTCTAGCATCCAACCTATGGGCTTGTAGCCCCATGGAAGCCCGATCTAGGCTTGTTCTCCCAAAACTATCCACCAGATAGGTCTTCAAAGACAAATGAACACGCCCTCCAATGATCTCAAGTCACAACATCATGATAAGTGGATCCAATCAATAAATAATCCATATAAAAATGTGCATCAAAGATCATTATATCAAACAATTAACAGCTCAAAGACACTATGTGACTTGTCAAGCTTAAGTATGGGAGGGTTGACGAGGTGTCCTATTGGGTAGATATTTCCCTAGGTTAAGGATAACCTCCAAGAGGTCCCTCTCTAAGCCATGTAGAGTGTATGAGGTGGATGGGGTCAAGACTCAATGGGCATAGGGATCATGACATATTAGGGGTCATATTGTCTCATTCATGGGTGCCTTTGTAGAGGGTGTGTGGTACCTTCATCTGTAATGCACTTTGTCCAAGCCCATCATTTTACTTTTATCTTTCTTTCTTTAGCACAAGGAGAGGTTGAAGGTCGTTACCTTGGCATGGTGACCAGATGGTGGCAATTCCACCCACAAATGCCTAATGGAAATGAGAAGGTTGTCTCATGATGAGACACCCTTTCTCTCAGCCATGCAATTGAGAGTCACTGCCTTAGTTTGGTGACCAGATAATGGCAATGTCATACCACTATATATCCATGGACGTGATAGGTCAACTCATGATGATACCTCCTATTCTTCAATCTACCTTTAAGGAATTTCTTTGTTATTTTATGGGTCCCCTTTTATTCAAAGATAAGTGTTTTATTTCTTTCTTAGGTGATCCATGAGCGAAGCATATCGAAGGTTCATATATGGATTTTATCTTTTACCCAACACCAACCCCTCTGGGCCTTTATCCCCTTCTTCCCATAGAATGAGGGGCAACCCATTCTTGGGTCAATACACCCTAAAATCCTAAGAGATAAGCAAACAAAGGAGAATAACGATGGAAAATGGTAAGTATGGTAAGGAATGGTACGATGGATTATTAAAGGATTTACTAGTAGAAAAACAATTCCCAAAGAAGACCACTTACTAGGGCACAATGTCAAACACCAAGGTGAAGCAGGGAAAAAGGCATAATGTCCAGGGACATATCATGAAATCTAAGATACACCATAATCAAATGGATTAGGTATTGAAATGATGCTCACCATAATACTGAACCTCATGGAGCAAGGCCCATTGCCTTCCAGAAACCAACTAGTGTGGTGGATACCATATGTAAACATGTAACCATTTGTGGTGGTGAGTGGGTTTTCCATATGTGCAAAGGGTACTATTGGTGATGTGGTCTCTCGAAACTCCATATCTGCAACTTGAGGGCCTCGAGACATCATCTCCTTAGTTATCCACAAAATGGGGATAACATCTCGATCCTACTTGGGGACATGTGCTCGCCGTAGAGTGCATGAGAACCACAACATATCCTGGTAGACCTGTGCCTGCAAGTAAACATAAAACTGTCAAGTGTAGGATGGCCTAATCATCCTTGTTCTCATATGATCATAATTCATAACAACTGAACTAGAAAAAGAAAATTTTGACATTTTTTCAATAAAATATCTAAACTAAGCATGAAATCAATATGCAAGTAGAGTAAAATTAAAATCAAATGCATCTAAACTAGTATGAGAAATCAAGATGCAAATGCAGGGAATCAAAATGACTTATCTACTTACCTGGGGCACAGGCCCTGAAGAAGTCATGTGCCACCCTAGAAATAATTTTTGAGGAGAGATCCATTTACTGGTAGTGGAATCCTCCTCCCATATGTCGTGGATAAGTAGAAAGAGTCTGGTTCAAACACTTCCTCTATTTTGTAGGGGCCTAGCCAAAGACTGTTGAAATTTTGATGCATTCCTAGTTTTTCTCTTCTTTTGTCCCACAATAGAACTTGATCCCCTTCCTTGAAGTCTCTTTGTCTTTCCTTTCGATAAAAAGTTCCTTTTATTTTTTCTTGATTCCTTGCCATTTGATCGAAGGCGTTTCTTCGAGTCTCATCCAATTCTAAAAGCTGATCGATGCGCCCCTGCAATGCTTCCTTATCTGTGCTAAATTGTTGGGATATTTGTAGTGTTGGAATTTGGATATTTATAGGAAAGCCAGCCTTAAAACCATACACCAAATCGAAAGGAGTCCTTCCGGTGGAAGTCTTGGTGGTTGTGCGGTCATCCCACAAGGCATATTTGATTTTGCTGTCCCAACTTGTCTTGTTCTCCCCAACAGTCCCTTTCACAATGTTCATGATGTTTTTGTTGTTGGATTCTTCCAATCCATTGAATGAGGATAATAATTCAAACAATGTGATAAAACAATCCCATACTTGAAACAAAACTCATTAAGCACCACTGAGCTAAAAGATTTGGTGTTGTCGGTGGTTATCTTAGCAGTGACACCAAATCTAGTAATAATATTCTCCTCAAGGAACTTCATTACAAATTCTTTCGTTTCTTTATTGGTTGGGATAGTTTCCACCCATTTGGTGAAGTAATCAGTGGCATTCAAAATCCATCGCTATCCGTTACTAGAATTGTCTTTGAATTCATCGATGAAATCTAGTCCCCATTGTTGAAAGGGTGCTTCTACAATGATTGGTTTAAGGGGAAGGGTAGGGAGGCACTACTTGACAGTAAAAAATTGATACGGATGATAAGCTCTAACATATCGATGTGTGTCAAATAAAATAGTAGGCCAATAGTACCATTCTCTTAAAATCTTATGGGTCATGGTGCACGCTGCAAAATGACCTCCACAATGTCTTGCGTGGATTTATGTGGCTAACTTATCAGCTTCTTCTTTATCAACACATCTAAGGATTACCTCATCTGGGTTTCTCCACCTGAGACCCTCTTCTGTTAGGAAATACTTCATGGCTTTGAATCTCGGGGCTCTTCTTTTATGTTCCACCAAATGATCAGGGCATGTGAGGTTTTTTAGGTAATAAATGATGTATGAATACCATTCATTGTTTTCAATATCAATTACGACGATGTTTACTTGCTCCTTCTGTCCTACCTCTATGGCCTCTTGATTGCTTTCTGCCATCATTTTTTCTAGCCCTTGTCCTTTCATTATATTAGTTGGCTTTATTTCCAAATCATATCCCTGTATTTGTAACACCCACTTTCCCCTTGATCCAAGGAAATATTGTTGTGATAACAAATCCTTCACAGTAGGGTAGGGGACAAAGGCTTTGATCTTGTTGTATCCCACATAGGTTCGAAAGTTATTGAGAGACTTGACTAGAGTGTAAGATTATTTTTCCGTGATGGTGTAATTCAGTTCCGAGTCCCTAAGATTTTTTCTCATGAAAGCTATTGGTTGTTCATCCCCTTGATCATTCTTTTGTAACAACACACCTGTGATGGTATCCTTTGAAGCAAAGGAGAAAATGATGAAGTCCCTGAAGAAGTTTGGGCTAACCAAGACATGTGCAACAATTATTGTCTCCTTAACACGTTCGAAAGATAGCCTACCTTCACTTTCCCATTCAAAGAAATTGTCCTTCTTTAGTAACTTGTTAAGGGGTTTAACGATTTCAGAAAATTTTGGGGTGAATCTCCTGATAAAGTTAATCTGGCCGAAGAAGGATTGCAAGGCTTTCTTATCTTTAGGGAGAGGGATTTTCTTGATGGCTTCAACCCTGACGGGATCTATCGTGATTCTATCTTTAGAAATGACGTGTCCCAATAACTTACCCTTGTCTACACCAAAAATTGATTTCTTAGGGTTAAGAGAAATACCATATTCCCTACATCTTTGGAAGATAATTATTAAGTGTTGAATATGTTGTTCCCTTGTTTTAGAAAAGCGGTCAAATCATCTTGGTATATTTCTATGAGCTTTCCAATTAGATCTCTAAAGGCATAGTTCATGGCTCGTTGAAAAGTATCCCCTATGTTGGTGAGTCCGAGGGGCATTCATAAACACTTATAGGTTCCCCAAGGGGTGGTAAAAGCAGTTTTGAGTTGATCATCCTCCCTTACCAAAACCTGGTTGTACCTCGAGAAACCATCAAGCATGGACATCATCTCTGCACCGGTTACCCTTTGCAAAAGATATTCCATACTTGGTAATGGATAATTGTCCTTGAGTGAGGCTTGGTTTAAGTTTCTAAAATCCACACATATCCTAATTTCACCAGTATTCTTCCTTACAATGATAGGATTGGAAACCCATGATGAATATCTAATCAGTTCAATTATTCTTGCCTCGACCATCTTTTGTAACTCTTTCTGTACTTCTTGGGCAACCTCTAGGTTCATCTATCTTTTCTTTTGTCTAAAAGGATTTGTGCCATCAATAAGGGGAATGACATGTTGTATAACATCTTCCCGGTAGACCTTTAGATCTTCATAAGACCAAGAGAAAACATCCTTGAATTCTCTTATAAGTGTACTCAGATTTTCCCTCTCATCAGTTGTTGTTCCTTTACCAAATTTGATTAACTTCGGGGATTCTTTGGTTCCAATGTTGCATTCAATAATCTTGTCATTTATTTTATTTGGAGGTTTCCCTTTGTACATATAATTTCGGTCAAAGAGGTTTTCCAAAGGAACAATCCCTTTGGGTAGGGGCCTGTCGGCTATGTCGATGATCTTGATGTTTTCCTTCTCAGCCAACAAGTTTATTTGGGCCTCAAATAATTCTCCCTCATTCTGTAGAAAACGAAGAAGTTGACTATCATTTTCAAAAACTTGCCAATGTTCCAAGTTGTCAGGTAATGAAGGTATGAAGTTGACTTCTACCTTGTAGAGATCAATTTATTTATAAATTTGTAAGTTTGAAGCGGACACAACAAGACTGTCTGACAAATTATTTTCTTCCCTAGGGATGGCCTTAATGGAAAAGTTTTCAAACCTCTTTATCGAATCCCAAACAACATCTCTATATTGCTTTAACCTTAGTTTTTTTGCAACAAAATTCTTATTGACTTGTGAAACAATTAGGTCAGAATCCCCTTTTACATGTAGGTTATTGATGTTCGTATCGATGGCTAGGTTGATTTATAGGTCAAGGGCCTCATACTCAACAATGTTATTTGTGTAGTCGAACTCAAGTTTGTACAAAAAAAGGGTGGTCTTGTTATCGGGCGACCTTAAGACTGTTCTTGCACCTGAGCTCGTAATTGAGTGTGCACCATCAAAATCCAAGCCTTAAGACCCTTCTTTTCTTTCTTCATCTATGAAAGGGGAATCCACCACAATAAACATGTTATCTATTCCTTCTTCAAGAACCTGATGGTTTACGTTGTCATGACCCATACTTTTCTCAATTTTGATGTTGTCTTGGAGAGACACTTGCTCTTGATCTTTGTTAATCTCACACTTCCTTTCGTCCAAAGGTTCTGCGAAGATTTGTTGAAAGTATTGTGAGAATTTAACTTCAACCAACTCTGTGGCTTGTTTCTTTTCTAATTCCAGGATCTTATCTGGTGAGGGAGGTGTTTTTTCTAGTGTTTTCTCTCTCTCTTCTTCTAAAAGATTGATCATGAGACAAGTTTCCCATTAAGCTGCTTTTTCTCGCTCCTCTTGTAGGTAAATTATTACATCTGTAGGAAGTTATGGTGAAAGAAAGTCATCAATCTAATTGATCTGAGGAGTCCCCTTGGGTTTCTCTCATCCCTGTATGAGAGAAGTAGCCAAGTTTTCTTCTATTTCACAGGCTCTCTCTTGGGCTTTAAACAGAGTAGTAGGGAGTTCTCTAACTAGGACCCCATATGGATCTTCCATAGTTGATATGTATAGCCTGAGAATGACAGCTGGAGGAGGTTTACAATATTGGGGAAAAAATCTTATGAGTTTGTTAAACCTACCGTTGAAATCCCTTATGTCTTCCCCTATTTTTGTTCAGCAGTTGTGGCGATAATTACACAAAGATTGGTAGTCTCTCTTTTTCTCGAAACTTTTGGTGAAAAGTTCCCGAAAGAAATTCCAATTTGTGATTGTTCATGGGGGAATGTTGTCAAACCAAACCTTGGCCTTCCCGAAAAAAGTATAAGAGAAAAGTTTCATCAAGATATCATCATGTTGGTCACAGGATTCCAAACTACACATGGAAATATACAAGTGATCTTCTGGTTCAATAAGGTCTTCTCCTGTAAAGGTTTGCAACCACTCTTTGAAGTCCTTTGGGAGCTTATGAGGGGATCCATAGATCTTTGTTATGTCCAAAGGTTTTTGTGCCTCTTTGTTTTGGAGGCTCCAAGTAATGCTTGGTGAAGGAGGAGGTGTGGAAATAACATGTGAGGATGGAGGGCTAGGAGAGGTAGAAGAGAAATTATGAGGGATGGGGGACTTTAGGGGACTAGGCCCCTTGGGTGTTGCTTTACAATCCCTAGAGGGTTTGTTGGTTGCAAACTTATTTTGTGGCATGGTGGAGTCATTAGGAAACCCCCTTTTTTAGGAAAGGTTTTGTCGATAAGGTGGAAAGGGAACATCCCTTGGGTGGAGTCGCCAGGTAATCCAAGGGAAAGATTTGGGATAGCTTACCAAAGTGTCATTAGGGTACGAAGAAGATTCAAAATATTCCTCGAAAACGATGCCAAAATTTTATGTCACAAGTTGTAGGTTGGGAAAATCCTGCCCCAACCAAGGAACAAGTGCTACGACTTTGGGAATCCTACACCCATTGTCACCTCAATGTAGGTCCAACACTTCAAGGGTGACTAGGTCACTCTAGGGAGGCGATCCTGGTGACCCTAAGGGGATTGAGATGGAGATGGAGATAGATGGAATTGAATCCCCTATAGGTTGAATCTAAATGGAATGAATGGTAGGGAGAGATGCCTTGTAGGTTAAGTAAAGGCTGCCCCACAAGTATAATGCTTTTTCAAATTATTGTACCTGCCCGAGACACAAGAAAAACACACCTTGTAATAATATATGTTAGTTGGATCAACAAGTTAATATTGTTGTCCCTAATTTGCAGCAATAGATGACAGTATATATAAGCAATAAAAAGATATTATAATATGTTCAATATGTGCTCAAGATCAAAACTAGGTTTTAGGTAGGAGGATTTGTCTCCTTACTATCCTCAGGAAAATGGTGGGGTCGAAGTTGTTAATAAATCCCTGAAAACCATTTTGAAAATAATTTTCAACATGAGAAAATCAAATTGGCACTTGATGTTATATCCGACATTGTGGGCCTACCAAACCTCAGTCAAAATTGCAACAGGATTCTAGCCTTTTCAACTCATTCACGAGGTAGAAGCAATTATTCCTATTGAATGGGAAGTCCCTTCACTTAATATTGTTATTGAGTTCCTTCCTGACACGACTAAACTTGAAGAGAACATTGTTTACTTAGAACATCTTGATGAGAAACGTTGAGATGATGCTATAGCAAATAAGGCACATAAGAAGAAAGTTAAGACTCAAAATGATAAATCTATTTGTCCGAGGGTTTTCTCCGAAGGGGAACTTGTTTTGGTCTATGACCAGGACAATAATGCCTTGGGGGTAGGCAAGTTCAACCCTATGTGGCATGATATGTATGTTATGTGGTGTGTGTTGAAGAAAGGAGCCTACGAGTTGGCAGATTATGAAGGAAATGTGTTTCCGGAACCCAAAAATGGGCTCTACCTTAAAAAGTATTATGCTTGAGCTTCATTGCCCTAGTGCTATTTCTTTTGTAATTATTGTTTATTTCTTATATATAGCTTTGTATATATTTATTTTTTTCATTTTCCCGTGTTATTGATCATTATGCTTCTATTGTGTGGCAGATGTTAGGGGAGTCGTCAGTCTATATTGGGTTTGCAGACAGTGTGAGTCGCCACACTCATAATCTTGCTTTTGTTGCATAGGTGATTTATTCTCCCACAAACCAACTAGTTTCCTTTGGAGGTGTTTGTATAAGACCAACTACCAATAATGTAGCCAAGTATAGTGTCGTTATTGAGCTTTTGCGAGATATTATGTTACATGGCATTCAATGTCTTCAGGTCTATTTGGATTCTCAGTTGGTAGTGTTGCTTCGTCGCTTCCTTAGAGTATGTCTTTTAGAACGATCATTTGTTTATATTACTTATGTGCATATCCCTAGATAATATAATCTACTAATTAATGCATATGAAAACTATATTCTAGATTGTCATTTGTCTCATCAATAACATAAGCACACACCATTTACACATGTAAATATCTATAATTTGCAAGTGAGTCATACTAACATAAAAGGTCTAGTTTGCAGGCCTGTGAGCTCTATCATAACAAAGTACGACGTTTTCCACACACTAGAAAAGGCAGACCCATGTATATATATGTGTGAGTGTGTGTATATGTGTATGTATGCATACACACACACACACACACACACATATACATACATACATACATATGTATACACACACACACACACACACATATATATATATATATAGAGAGAGAGAGAGAGGTTTCTCTCTTTAGCCAGACGCAAATGCTAACTCTTGTCTGGTTCTTCGTGGGGGTGTATGCCATTATACTTCTCTTAGAAAACCCTTAATCAATGAGATGAAGCAATAAAATGGTGAAAACTATGGTGGGGATGTATGCCCTTATACTTCCCACCTAACTCCTAGTATAAAAAATACTTGACTTGAATAAAATGATAGCAAGAGAGTAAAAAACACACCAAGATCAAGAGAGATGCTAAGACAATCCACCACAAGAGCTAGAGAATAACCTTCCAAGTCTAGCACATCACTTCTTCCATTACCCATTCACAACCATATCCATACACAAGTGCACAAGAGCTAAAAGAGATAAGGAGGTCAAAAATTTCAGACCAAAGCCTCTCACAAGAGGAGAGTTATAATTCAAAATGAGATCTTATGATCTCTATTTATACAAAAAATAGCCAACATGGCTTGTCCACAAAATAAGGAGTAAAACACAAGATTAGGGGTCAACAAACCTAATCTTGCTCCATTAACAAAATACTATTAAACAATTCACTTAAAATTTCATCTTTTGCACAAATTAAACCCTAATCTAGGATGACGTCACCTCTTTAGGGGATGTTTTTCCACTTTGAGGAGGTTGTTGGTGTTGGAGAAGCATGGAAGGGCCTCCTAAGGCCATGTGTCAAGAATCTAGGTGATATCATCATGGTGAAGACCCTCTTCTCCTCAAAACATCCAAGTGCAAATGAGTGACACCTCACCACCAAGCCCTAGCCCCCAATATCATGACACCATACTCAAAAGTGGGGCGTTTTTCCCCTCCTGGGAAAATGGTTTGGAAATCAATGGGTGGGATAGGTTGTCCAAGTCATCACCAAGTCCATCCAAGTCATCTCCCTCTCATCTGGCATGCGAGACCCTAGCATCCAACCTATGGGCTTGTAGCCCCATGGAAGCCCAAGCTAGGCTTGTTCCCCCAAAACTGCCCACCAACTAGGTCCTGCAAAAATAAATGAACATGCCCTCCAAGGATATCAAGTCATAACATCATGATAAGTGGATCCAATCAATAAATAATCCATCTAAGCATGTGCATCAAATATCACTATATCAAACAATTAACAACTCAAAGACACTATGCGACTTGTTAAGCTTAAGTATGGGAGAGTTGACGAGGTGTCCTATTGGGTAGATCTTTCCCTAGGTCAATGAGAGTCTCAAAGAGGTCCCTATCTAAGCCATGTAGAGTGTATGAGGTGGATGGGGTCAAGAATCAATGGGCATAGGGATCATGACATACTAGGGGTCATATTGTCTCATTCATGGGTGCCTTTGTAGAGGGTGTGTGGTACCTTCGTCTGCAATGCACTTTTTCCAAGCCCATCATTTTCCTTTTATATTTTTTGTAGCACAAGGAGAGGTTCAAGGTCACTACCCTAGCATGGTGACCATATGGTGGCAATGTCACCCACAAATGCCTAATGGAAATGATAAGGATGGCTCGTGATGAGACCCCCTTCCTCTAAGCCATGCAATTGAGAGTCATTGCCCTGGTTTGGTGACCAGATAATGACATTGTCATACCACTAGATATCCATGGACATGATAGGTTGGCCCCTGATGATACCTCCAATCCTTCAATATACCTTTCATGCATTTCTTTGTTATTTTATGGGTCCCCTTTTATTCAAAGATAAGTGTTTTATTGCTTTCTTGGGTGATCCCTGGGCGAAGCATCTGGAAGTTTCATGTATGGATTTTATCTTTTACGCAACACCAACCCCTCTAGGCCTTTAGCCCTTTCTTCCCATAGAACGAGGGACAACCCCTTCTTGGGTCAATACACCCTAAAATCCCAAGAGATAAGAAAATGAAGGGGAATAATGATGGAAAATGGTAAGTATGGTTGGGAACAGTATGATGGCTTATTAAAGCATTTCCCAATAGAAAATCAATTCCCAAAGAATACTACTTACTAGGGCACAATGTCAACCACCAAGGTGAAGCAGGGAAAAAGGCATAATGTCCAAGCAGATATAAAGAAATCTAGAGAAATCTAAGATACAACATAATCAAATGGCTTAGGTATTGAAATGATGCTCACCATAATATTGACTCGTACCTCATGGAGCAAGGCCCGTTGCCTTCCGGAAGCCAATTGGTGTGGTGGACGCCATTTGTAAACCTGTGACCATCTGTGGTGGTGAGTGGGTTTTCCATCTTTGCAAAGGGTATTGTTGGTCATGTGGTCTCTTTACACTCCATATCTGAAACCTAAGGGCCTTGAGACATGATCTCATTAGTTATCCATAAAATGGGGATAAAACTAGGTATTGATCCTCAGATTATCGACTACGAGATTCGAACTTATGAAAATACTAAACCCGTTCGACATAAATTGTGACCAATTAACCCCAAGAAAGCAACAATGATTAAGGTTGAGGTAGAAAAACTACTTAAAGCATTCTTTTTTTATCTAGTCTCATTGACAAAATGGGTATCCAACCCCGTTCTAGTAGACATGAAGCATGGCTCTATTCGAGTATGCATGGATTTCCGTGATTTAAATAAGGCTTATCCTAAAGATAACTCTCCTACACCATTTATAGATCAAATCATTGATGAATGCACAGGAAGTGAAATTTTTTCTTTTATGGATGGTTTTTCTGGTTACAACCAAATACAAATCCGGCCTGAGGACCAACATAAGACTACTTTTATTTGTCATTGGGGAACTTTTGCATACAATAAAATGCCCTTTGGCATAAAAAATGTTGGAGCTACTTCTTAGCGGGCCATTATGTATGCTTTCCATGACATCAAACACATAGTTGAGGCTTATCTAGATGATCTTGCAACTCATTCTCACAAGAGGGTGCAACATTTGTTACACCTCCACCTTTTCTTTGAAAGATTTAGTCATTATTGAATTCGTTTAAATCCCCATAAATGTGTTTTCTATGTCATTTCAGGGCATCTCTTAGGGTTTGTTGTTTTGAACAAAGGGATCATGGTCGACCATTTGAAGGTTGAGGCAATAACACAGTTGCCTCTCCCACGTACCATGTGTCAACTTCAGAGCCTACAAGGGAAGGAAAATTTCCTTCGACGTTTCATACCAAACTATGTTGATATCACTAAAGGCTTTATGCACCTTTTGAAAAAGGGGGTCCCTTTTTTCTGGGATGAATTAGCGCAACGTTCATTCGATGCGTTGAAAAAATTTCTAGTCTCCACCCCCTTGCTTAGTCCTCCTAACTATAACAAAGATTTTATGTTGTATATTACAGAAGCTAAATATTCTATCGCCATGGTTTTAGTTCGACAAGATGATTAGCTCAAGGAGCACATCATCTATTCTTTGAGTCATGGCTTGGTTGGGCATGAACTAAAGTATTCACACGTTGAGAAGATGGTATTATCAACCTTCCATGCTATTCAATGTCTTTGGAATTACATTTTACTAGGTAAGATGACCATTATCGTCGACGTTAATCCTTTTCAATATGTTTTGTCTCAACAAATAGTTGGCAGGAAGTACAACAAGTGAATTTTCGTACTTCAAGAGTTCGGTTTGGACTTTGCTTCTGCCAAATCCAAAACGTCTTTAGTCTTCGTTGAACTTGTGTCAGAGTTTCCAGTAGAGAAAGAAGATAATGTAGTTATCGAATCATTTTAGTACAAACACATATTCCTCATCTCTTCATTCGATCCTTGGTATGGAGGTTTTATTATATATTTGCAGACTCTAAAGTGTCCTTTGCATTTTTCGTGAGACGAGCGGTGACAAATTCACCATCTGACAAAGAATTACCTCATTATTGGTGACACTTTGTATAGTCGAGGGGTAGATTCAATTATTCGTAACTTCCTTACTAATGAGGGAGCAAAGTTCGTTTTAAATGATTTCTATAGTGGATCATGTGGTTGTGGCAGTCATCTATTTTGGTTGGCAACAACCCAAAAGATTTTGCGCACCACATATTTTGGCCAACGATCTTTAACGGTTGCATTGAAGTGGTTAATAAATGTCTCCCTTGCCAAAGATTTTCTAAAAATATGCGCGTACATCCTCCTCTTATATTTCCCGTCATTATTGTTTCCCCCTTCACCAAGTGGGGGGTTGATTTCATGATACGCGACCCAGTTTCAGTTAGCAAGCATCAATATATTATAGTGGTCGTTGAAATTTTTATGAAGTGGGCAGAGTCCATGCTGACATTTGTTAATGATGGTGAAACCGCAACACCCGTTGTGTTTAACCATGTTATAGATAGGTTTGAGGTTTCCAAAAGAGATTGTCACTGGCCATTGCAGTCACTTTCAAAACTACATGATGTCTGAGTTAGCATCAAAACTAGGTTTTAGGAAAGAGGATTTGTCTCCTTAATATCCTTAGGAAAATGGTCAAGTCGAAGTTGTTAATAAATCCCTGAAAACCATTTTGAAAATAACTGTCAACACGAGCAAATAAAATTGGCACTTGATGTTATATTCGACATTATGGGCCTACCAAACCTCAATCAAAACTGCAACAACCTTCTCGCCTTTTCAACTCGTTCATGGAGTAGAAGAAGTTTTTCCTATTGCATGGGAAATCCCTTTGCTTAATATTGCTATTGAGTTCCTTCCTGACATGAATGAACTTGAAGAACACCTTGTTTACTTAGGACATATTGATGAGAAACATTGAGATGATGCTATAGAAAATGAGGCACATAAGAAGCATGCCAAGACTCAATATGATAAATCTGTTCGTCCGAGGATTTTCTGCGAAGGGGACCTTGTTTTGGTCTATGACCAGGACAAGGATTCCTTGGGGGAAAGCAAGTTCAACCCTATGTGGCATGATCTGTATGTCATGCAACATGTGTTGAAGAAATGAGCCTATGAGTTGAAATATTATGAAGGAAATGTGTTTTCATAACTCATAAATGGGCTCTACCTTAAAAAGTACTATGCTTGAGCTTCATCGCTCTAGTGCTAGTTCTTTTGTAATTATTGTTTATTTATTGTATATAGCTTTGTATAGATTTATTTTTTCATTTTCTTGTGTTATTGATCATTGTGCTTCTGTTGTGTGGCAGATGTTGGGGGAGTCGCCAGTCTATATCGGGTTTGCAGACGGTGCCAATTACCACACTCAGAATCTTGTTTCTACTGCATAGGTGATTTATTTGCCCGCAAACCAACTAGTTTCCTCTGAAGGTGTTTGTCTTGGAGAAACTATCGATAATGTAGCTGAGTACAGTGTTGTTATTAATATTTTGTGAGATGTTATGTTACATGGCATTCAATGTCTTCAGTTCTATTTGGAATCTCAGTTGGTAGTGTTGCTCCGTCGCTTCCTTAGAGTACATCTTCTGGAACAATCATTTGTTTATATTACTTATGTGCATATTCCTAGACAATCTAATCTACTAAATAATGCATATGTGAACTATATTTTATATTGTCATTTGTCTCATAAATAACACAAGCACACACCATTTACACATGTAAATATCTATAATTTGCAAGTGAGTCATACTAACGCAAGGCAAAAGTTATATATATATATATGAGGTCCATAGTCCGAAATTCGGGCTTCTAGCCCCAAATGTTTATAGATACAAAATTGTTCCATTGGCACATAAAAGTTCTAGGTCGAAGGCGTGTGAGCTATATCATAACAAAGTATGATGTTTTCCAAACGCTGGAAAAGGCGAACCCATGTATATGTGTGTGCCCCCCCCCACATATATATATATATATGTATGTATGTATGTATGCACACATACATACATAATTGTCACCCTTGCCAAAGATTTTCTAAAAATATGTGCGTACATCCTACTCTTATGTTTCCCATCATTATTGTTGGCCCCTTCACCAAGTGGGGGGTTGATTTCATGAAATGCCACCTAGTTTCAGCTAGGGGGCATCAATATATTAGAGTGGTCATTGATTATTTTATGAAGTGGGCAGAGTCCATGCCAACGTTTGTTAATGATGGTGAAACCACAACACTCTTCATGTTTAACCATGTTATAGCTAGGTTCAGGGTTCCAAATTATATTTTTACTAGCCATGGCAGTCACTTTCAGAACTGCATGATATTAGAGTTAGCATCAAAACTAGGTTTTAGGTAGGAGGATTCGTCTCCTTACTATCCTCAGGAAAATGGTCAGGTCAAAGCTGTTAATAAATCCCTGAAAACCATTTTGAAAATAATTGTCAACATGAGAAAATCAAATTGGCACTTGATGTTATATCCTACATTGTGGGCCTACCAAACCTTGGTCAAAATTGCAACGTGATTCTCGCCTTTTCAACTCATTCACAATTTAGAAGTAGTTTTTCCTATTAAATGGGAAATCCCTTCACTTAATATTGCTATTTAGTTCCTTCCTGACATGTTTGAACTTGAAGAGAACCTTGTTTACTTAGAACATCTTGATGAGAAACGTTGAGATGATGCTATAGCAAATGAGTCACATAAGAAGCAAGTCAAGACTCAAAATGATAAATCTATTTGTCCGAGGGTTTTCTCCGAAAGGGACCTTGTTTTGGTCTATGACCAGGACAAGGATGCCTTGGGGGTAGGCAAGTTCAACCCTATCTGGCATGATATGTATGTTATGCGGTGTGTGCTAAAGAAAGGAGCCTACAAGTTGGCAGATTACGAAGGAAATGTGTTGCCGGAACCCAAAAATGGGCTCTAACTTAAAAAGTACTATACTTGAGCTTCATTGCTCTAGTGTTATTTCTTTTGTAATTATTGTTTATTTCTGATATATAGATTTGTATATATTTCTTTTTTCATTTTCTCATGTTATTGATTGTTGTGCTTTTGTTGTGTGGAAGATTTTAGGAGAGTCGTTAGTCTATACTAGGTTTGCAGACAGTGTCATTCGCCACACTCAGAATCTTTCTCTTGTTGCATAGTTGATTTATTCTCCCACAAACTAGCTAGTTTCCTCTTGAGGTGTTTGTATAAGAGAAACTACCAATAATGTATCCAAGTATAGTGTCGTTATTGAGATTTTACGAGATATTATGTTACATGGCATTCAATTTCTTCAAGTCTATTTGGATTCTCAGTTGGTAGTGTTGCTTCGTCACTTCCTTAGAGTACGTATTTTGGAACGATCATTTGTTTATATTACTTATGTGAATATCCCTAGACAATCTAATCTACTAATTAATTCATATGCAAACTATATTCTAGATTGTCATTTGTCTCATCAATAACATAAGGAAGATTTTAGGAGAGTCGTTAGTCTATACTAGGTTTGCAGACAGTGTCATTCGCCACACTCAGAATCTTTCTCTTGTTGCATAGTTGATTTATTCTCCCACAAACCAGCTAGTTTCCTCTAGAGGTGTTTGTCTCAAGGAAACTACAAATGTATCCAAGCATAGTGTCGTTATTGAGATTTTACGAGATATTATGTTACATGGCATTCAATTTCTTCAAGTCTATTTGGATTCTCAGTTGGTAATGTTGTTTCATCGCTTCCTAGAGTAATGATTTTGGAACGATCATTTGTTTATATTACTTATGTGAATATCCCTAGACAATCTAATCTACTAATTAATTCATATGCAAACTATATTCTAGATTGTCATTTGTCTCATCAATAACATAAGCACACACTATCACATGTATAATATATAATTTAGATATATATATATATATATATATATATATATGTCCATAGTTTAAAAGTCGGGCTTCTAGCCCCAAATGTTTATAGATCCAAAATTGTGCCATTGGCACATAAAAGGTCTAGTTTGGAGGCATGTGAGCTCTATCATAACAAAGTATGACGTTTTCCACACACTAGAAAAGGCAAACCCATGTAGAGTTATACATGTGTGAGTGTGAGTGTGTGTATGTGTATGTATGCACACACACACACACACATATACATACGTACACACACACACACACACATGTATATATATATATATATATATATATATATGTATATATATATATATATATGTCTTGATGACAAGTTAGAGGCCTCTCAGTCGGGGAAACCCTATTCACATATGCCCGCTCCCGTATCTTTCTCCTAGTGCGGTTTCTCTCTTTAGCCAGACACAAACGCCAGCTCTCGTCCGGTTCTTCTTGGCTCCTCACACAGTGGCTCTATTGTCTTCCTTGTGGTGGACTAGGGATCCTTTTTTCTCGCAGATTCATGTATCATCTACTCTCCCCAACTTGATGCAACTTCGGTTGGCAGCTAGGATACTTTCCCTGTGTGGCTAGGGCTTGAGCATTGCACTCACAACCTCAGTTTGCTTGGTCGTTCCATTGGTGTTAGCTCTGGGAGAGGATCCATTTTTTGGTTTCGAGTTGCAGTCTTTCTTATGGGTGCTCTTGCGGGGGTGATGCCTGGATTTCTCTTTCTCATATCTGTGTTTTCTAAGAGAGGTCCTTGCCTTATTTTTCACCTTATTTGTGATTCCTCCCTCTAGGTTCTCTAGATGTTCAGGGTTTGATGTATGCCTGCATTTGGCTCCTTTGTGGCTGTTGATGTATTCTATCTCGGGTGAGGGCTAGAACTTTGAGTTCCTATCCTTGGGCGTGCGGTGTGGTTTTGTCACCTTGAGGTCCATGGAGTGGGAATGTAGTTCTTGGTCCTACTACTATTGGTTGGGGTCTTCATCGACGTCACTGCTTTCTGGTTCTGCTGATGTGAAGGTTTACATACTGAATTCTGGGTCCATTCCCGCCACCAGGATTTGCTTGGATTGTAATTGCCTAGAGTTATTTCTGTGACGGGCTCTCTTGTACTGGGTTTCAGGCCTATTAGGGGTTTCTATGAGCTCTTGTCTTTTTCCTTTTGGCTCTCCAACTAGTTATTTTTTTTCCCTTTGGGATTTTTCTACTGCTAAGCCCTCTAATATTGGCTCATTACCACTTAAATTGGGGCATATTAGATTAGTAATGTTATTTTATTTTATGCCTAGCTTTTAGGCCATTAGTTGTGATTTAGATTAGTAATGTTATTTTATTTAGTTCTCATTTAGGCCATTAAACCTCCTAGTTCCTATATACCAAGGAGACATTTCATTTTGAATCATCTTGTACTTGAACATTTAAGTGGGGTAAAAGGAGGCTGCCCCCTCAAGAGGCATTTATTATCTGATATTATCTCTTTTCAAGGCATTGAGTACTTTTCTCGGCGTTTTTCTATGCTATATTGATGTTTGGTTCTTAACATAGTATCGTGAGCTCAAGGTCTTGGGGTTTCTCATTATCTGGAGACACCGTGGAATTTTCGCTATAACTTTTTCTACAACGTTTCAGGAGGAAACTATCTAGTGCTTTTAGAAGACGGATCAAGGTAATGTTGTGCTAAAAATTCAGCTCCTTAGGCCCCTTTATAATGGAGACACAGCCGGTACAATATAGGGTTCTCGAATCATCCTGAAATGAGTCATTGTAGAATTTTGCTATAAAATTTTTCTGTAACGTTTCAGACCCTGAACTCCAGAGAAAATTTACAGAATTAGTATTTTATCTGTGGAAAAAAATTTCAGCTTCGGGTCATCTTAAATTGGTAGATACACTCTGTGGATAGGGTATCTCACTAGCCCTATTGACTAGTCTCAAGAAGGTGTTCTAGGTAAAACAATCATAACTTCTTCCTAGAGTATCCAAATTGAGGGACTATTGCATTAGGATCGTGGACAACAGACTATTTTAAAGGAGTTTCATAATTTGTTATCAATCATTTTAAAGGCATACCATACAAGTGAGATCTCCTAGAAAGGCCAAAATCACCAAATTGTAGGGAAGTTACCATAAATCTACTTGGCACATCCAATTTTGATCAGGTCAGACCTCAGGAATTACAGAGAAGACATATCATAGAAATACATAAGAGAAAGCTTCATACCCGTATACAAAACCGGGGAGATAATAACAAAACAAATATTGCTTAGCGTGAACCACCCCAAAAATCAAGGTTCAAAAGTGATACCTCAGCCAACATGCCACTCAAAAAGGGAACTTCTACACCAAATAAGCCTTAAAACCTTCTACTTGGACCTTTGATGAAGGTGAAGAAATGCAGGAATGCCAAATGAACTACAAAATATGATGGATTCAGTAGCTAAGTTATGGATTCAATGGAAGCTAAGTTTGATACTAAGATGGATCTAATGGAAGCTAAGTTGGATACTAAGATGGATTCAATGGAAGCTAAGTTGGATACTAAGATAGATGGTTTAAAAAGGGAGATCATGGAAGTATTGGAAAATTTCAGAACAGAAGACAACTAAAAGTGAAAAATGCATCCCATGAAATTCATGATGTGGACACAAGGTGAATCAAGAATGGAGAAACTCCAACTTTGGTTTGAAGTTTAATCTCATGTTCCTAAGATTGACATGAGGAAGTTTTGATGGCAAGGACCCAATCATGAATTTCATGATGGAGCACCTCTTGATCTCCATAATGTGCCACATACACAAAAGGTACGAATTGCTTCTCTTTATATTTAGAACCTAATCAATTTTGTTTGGTATCGATGGATTTGTTCTAAATCACTCGCCACTTGGACAATGTTCACGAAGAAATGATATCACACTATGAGGATACATGGAGCACACCTTCTTAGCCAATTGATAAATCTCACAAAAAGGGTTCGCAATGGTTAACATTGAGAACTTCCAAAGATTGAATATAAAGGTAAATCGATATTCCAGATGAGCACTTGATTGATGTATTCATAGGAACTTTAAAAGATAACATTCAACATGAGGTTCGCTTTGGGAACCTAAATCATTGAGAATGCATTTAATGGCAAGAAATGTTAAAGTAAAAATATGGCTATATACTAGAAGGACCTATCCTAACATCTATAGAGAGAACAATGCTCCTTCTCCTAAAACACATCAACTCAAGTTGACACCTCAACAATTGGAGGAAAGAAAAGCAAAAGGTTTATGCTTAATCAGACAAAGCAAGTACATTAAGGGACATATGTGGTGAGAATAAATTATTCCTATAGATTGTGAAGAGGAAGAAGAACAAGAACAAGAACCATCTCAAGATGAAAATGTAGAAGCAATTTTGTTCGAAGAGTTGACTCCCACGAGCATCGTAAATGACAATGGAATTAGCACTCCTCAAAATGCTCAAGATTCAAGGATACATAAAAAAGAAAAGGTAATAGTCCCACCTGATTCCGGCAGCACTCATAATTTCATTCATCAGAACTAGCCAAAGATCTCAATTGCTTTGTATAATTCAAATAATTTAGTTTCAAGTAATGGTTGCATGGAGGAACTATCAATTGCTCAAAGAAAATGCAATAAGATCAATCTTACTATGGGGAATATGTAATGAATAGTCCAATGATTGCTATACCCATGGGTGGGTGCGTATGCTGTACTTAGGAACTAAATGGTTACAATCATTAGAACAATGGCTTTAATTTTCAAGAACTTTCATGAAATTTGTATTGAAGGAAAAGAAATTGAGTTGAGAGGCATCACGTAGCCCTAAGTATGCATGCTTCTAATGGCATGACAAAAATTATTGAAGAAGGCATCAAGGCATTATTGCAAAAATATGCTCACTAGATGTTCAAACATCTTAAGCTATCTATTCCTCAAGATCTCCAAAGGATCAGCCTGATAAGCATTCAAAAGCATTTGAAGATATTCCCAAAGGTCTCCCACCAACTCAAACTCATGATCATGAAATTAACCCAATTCCCGAGTGTTCCTCCTAACATCGTGCCACATGACACCCTTATGCCCAAGAGTGAAATTGAGCGCATGGTTGAAGAAATGTTAGAGGTCGCCATCATTAGACCTAGCCAGTTCTTACTCGCACTGGTAATGGTATTTAAGAAAGATAGCTCACATGATGTGTCCAGATTATAGAGAGCTCAACAGATCACTATTAAAGATAAGTTTCCATTCCCTGATTGATGAATTGTTAGATGAATCAAGCATGGAGCAATCTATTTCACAAAAATTGGATCTTCGCTCAGGGTATCATCGCATCGTAATGCAAGTGAAGAAGATATCCCAAAACAAAGATTCAACTCATGAAGGCCATTATGAATTTTTGGTCATGCCTTTTGGCCTTTACAAATGCACCTTCCACATTCCAAGGGTTGATGTAATGTCACATTTTCTAAGCCCCTTCCTTCAAAATTTGTGTTAGTATTTTTTGATGATATAATTAATCTATAGCAAGTCATGGGAGGATCATCTCGCAACATGTTGACAAGGTGCTACAACTACTAAAGGAGCAACAACTATATGCCAAACCATCCAAATGTTTCTTTGAGTAAAGGAGGTAGAGTATTTGGGTCATATTGTATCTCATGAAGGTGTCAAGGTAGACCCTAACAAGATTAAGGCTACATGATGGACTGGCCGATTCCCGTTACTAAAAAATCTTAGGAGGATTTGGGTTTGACTGTGTTACTACCGTAAGCGTTCAACTATGGAAGAATAGCAAGACTCTAACGACACTAACTAAGAAGGATGCATTTCATGGACTCCGTGAGGCAACCAAAGCTTTGAACAACTTAAAGAGGCGATGTGTGGTCAACTCTGTCTTGACCACTCCGTACTTCACAAAAACCTTTATTGTGGAAATGTGATGCCCGAAATGAAACCTGTGTCATTCCACGCAAGGAAGGCCCCGCTTTGAAAGCTCCACTCAATCAAGGGAAGAGACTTCACAAACCCATTTATAGAAGGAAATGATGGCAATTACCTACATGTATTGAAGAAATGGCTGCCCTTACCTAATAGGCAGGCACTTCATGGTCAAAACAGCATCATGATAGTCTTAAATACTTCTTGAACAAAGACTATCTTCGTAAGAACAACAAAATGGGTAACCAAGATATCACAAGGATTTTGAAATCGCCTATAAAAAGGGAAGCAAAATGTCGTTGCATGCAATTTCAATGAAAGGATGAATATGTTGAGGAACTTCTATGTGCTATCTCTATCATCAAATCTGATTGGATAATAGAAGCCAAGTGATGAATGGAAGAATGACGCAAAAGTGTGGAATCCTTATCAGTTGCGTAGGATCTCGCATCAGATACATTTACATAAAAAATGATTCACTATGGTACAAAGATCGCTATTTATGTAAGAACTCCCTAACCCAAATAAAAGGTGCTATTGAACCGTGACACCTCTCTCCAAGTAGGGAGTGTTCTGATTTTGAAACCTACCATAGAGTCAAGAAGGACTTTTGGGATACCTTAAACTGATGTTCAAAGATTCAGGCGTAATGTTTGGTTTACAACAAAAATAAGGTGGAAACAATTAAGACCCCTGGTCTTTTACAACCATTATCCATCCCAAGTCACATACCGGGAGGGAGGTTTTCCATGGATTTCGTCACAGGGTTACCAAAGCCTGAGGGAAAGAGTGTCATCATGGTGATTGTTGAGGATTGACCAAGCATGCACTTTGTGCACTCTCTCACCCCTTCAAAGCTAGTAATGCCCATCGTGATTCATGGAGACATTCTCCCAAAAGCTACATGGCAGCCCAAAGATTATTGTGCTTGATAGAGATCCCATCTCTTCACTTGACACCCTTTGGATGCACTATTTTCTTGTTCAAGTAATTAATTGCCTATAGCTCATCCCATCATCCCTCAATCTGATGGAAAAACCAGATAGTGAACAAATGTCTGAAGGGAGCACCATGCTTTGTCTCCAAGCAAACAAGCACAATGGTTCAAATGGTTAACCCAAGGTATCGGTGGTATAACACTTCCTTTCACACTCCAACAAAAATGACACCATTTATGGCACTTTTATGGATACCACCCTCCTTCCATCACTTCTTCTCTAAAAAGAAAAATCTAAAGTTCAAGCAGTTAGAAGATCACATCGAGAATCAAACAAGCTCCTCCAAATCTTAAAGGACAACCCGACCATGGTACAAAATCGCATGAAACAAATTCTCAAGCGTGATCAACATCGTGAGTGAAAGAAGTTTTGAAGCTGTGGATTGGTATTTTAATGATCACAAACCATACAAACAGATGTCCCTCAAGCAAGCCAAGAAGGATAATAAATTATCACCAAAGTACTCATGGCCCTATAGTGTTGCAAAAGATTGGTACCATGGCATAAAAATTGAAGTCAGCCTCAAGGCTCTAGTACACCATGTTTCATGCTTAAAGAAAGTTATATAGCTTTACAAGATCCCAGCCCAAACTATATTGCAAGAACTCGACGAGGAAGGAAAAATGATATTGGAGCCCTCTAAGCCATCACTCCACAAGAATTTAACCATGAATAGATCCATTTCGTATATTCCACAATGGAGGAAACTACCACCGAGATTCCACTTTGGGAAGATGAGTCTTTGGTACGTATATCCAGTGAGTTACCTCTCAAGCCGCTAAGGACAACACTTGTCTCAAGGGAGGGGCATAAGTCTAATTGGCTTCACACCACTTGTACCTGTACACTGCAATGTGCCATTTACTATGTCGGCTTTAGGCCATTAGTCAGATTTAGATTAGTAATGTTATTTTATTTATGCCTTTAGGCCATTAAAACCTCCTCTAGCCCTATATATACCAAGGAGACATTTTCATTTTGAATCATCTTGTACTTGAAACATTTATGGGGTAAAAGGAGGTTGCCCCCTAAGGAGGCTGGATGTATCCGAGCATTATCTCTTTTCAAGGCTGCTGAGTACTCTTTCTTTGAGGTTTTCTATGCTATATTGATGTTTGGTTCTTAACATATTCAGTTTGGGTCAGGTTTTCAAACTTAATCTAATTCTAGTTCTCTTGGATGAATAAATTACTTTTTTAGTATATATATATATATATATATATATATATATATATATATATATATATATATATATATATTTCTCGTATGTGTACATATATATGTATGTGTACACACACACACACACATGAAGGCGTGGGTGATTTATTTGCCCACAAACAAACTAGTTTCCTCTGGAGGTGTTTGTCTTGGAGAAACTACCAATAATGTAGCCGAGTACAATGTCGTTATTGAACTTTTGCAAGATGATATGTTACATGGTATTCAATGTCTTCAAGTCTATTTGGATTCTCAGTTGGTAGTGTTGCTTCGTCGCTTCCTTAGAGTATGTTTTTTGGAATGATCATTTGTTTACATTACTTATGTGCATATTCCTAGACAATCTAATCGAGTAACTAATACATATGCAAACTATATTCTATATTGGCATTTGTCTCATCAATAACACAAGCACACACCATTTACACATGTAAATATCCATAATTTACAAGTGAGTCATAATAACGCAAGGCAAAAGCTATAAATATATAAATATAATGAGGTCCATAGTCCAAAAGTTGGGCTTCTAGCCCCAAATGTTTATAGATACAAAATTGTGCTTTTGGCACATAAAAGGTTTAGTCTTGGGGCGTGTGAGCTCTATCATAACAAAGTACAACATTTTCGAAATGCCAAAAAAGACAAACCCACATACATATATATATATATATATATATGTGTGTGTGTGTGTGTGTGTGTAATCATTTTTATTTCTTTCAAATCAATTGTTGGGAAAGGGACAAATAACATGGAAAAATTATATGCATTATGGTTGTTTCTCAAAATTGCATTAGAAATAAGAATATCAAACCTTTGGATCATTCAGGACTTCAAGCTCACCATTGTTGGGGGAAAGTGGAAAAATAGGTTGGAATATTATTGCTAGTCTAAATCATGGAGAGAGTGAATGAGGTAAGGAACATGTTTACAAATATCTCCTTCAATAATGTTTTCAGATAATGAAATGAATAAGTAGATAAGATTTCTAAAGAGACAACACTTCTATAGGAAGGTCTATTATATGAACATGAAAAAAATGAGAATTGAGCTCTCCCATAAAAGGTTCAATCCTTATATTGAATATTAGCAGATCCGAGGAGAAAATTTTTGTTTCTTTGATTGAATTTATGATTTATGAAGCTAGCTTGTAGGCTATTATGCTCCTTTGTTTTGATTTTAGACCTAAAATTTTAAGCCAAGTGCCTTTGGATGACTATAATACAAGACATAGGTTGCCTATTATGTTAGTTTATATTTTTGTGATGTTGATGAAGTAGATAACTAGTTCTCTACTAGTGTCAGATATACACCACATATGTATATTATAATCTCTTCTTGAAATATCAAATACAAGATTTTTCCTTAGAAAACAAAGAAAATAAATGTGTACTTGACATATATTTAACATAGACATGTAGGATAAGGAAATAACATATGTGAGAGGATTGTACTTACAAGCAGGTGGATAGGGAAGTATCAAAATGGAAGGAAAAATCAAGATATATAAATGTTATTGTAGTAAGATAACTCACTACATTATATAGATAAAATCTATAAGTTAAATATGGCTTACAATCTACAAGGAATGAACCAATGTTACCAAGAATGTTACTATTGAAGTGAGGGATAAGCACAACATATATGGATTGTGAGGAACCAATATAAAAAACAAGAGGGCAATGGTCCTCCAAAAAACTTTGAACCCCATAACGGGTTTTCCCTCATGTCCCCATGAAAGTCTTGAATATTTTTTGCTTTTATACCAGGCAAATGGAATGGTGAATGGTGACGACATTGGTTACAAAGAAGCAAATAATGGCATTCCCCTCTCCCTTACAAAATGAAACTTCTTTGATGGGATGTTAGATATATACCTAACCTCGACCATAAAGGCATAGTCAAAATAGTTTGTCATTTGTTTAAATATCTAGAAAACACATGTTTCCAAGAAGTTAAGTTCAATTTGGATTTCTACTCAAAACAACCATTGATTTTATATGGCCTATTTAATCTATATATATGTTTAACAATGAAGAGGCATAGGGGGGTTTCACTTTGGTTTCCTTTGATGCTTTCTAGTTGTATAACAAAATGAGGATTCAACTTGATTCAATGACTCCTCTAGGTCATTTTGAACCTCAATGGTCATAATTTGTGTTATGAATAATTATGATTCTAATGATTCCCTTGAGGCATCCCTGCGACATCAGATGGTTGGGGAGATAATTGAAATTTGAATAATTTATGATGATTTCAACATGGTAGAATCTCTAGAGGATAAGGAGGGCTTGCTTCTTCATTGTCAAAGTCTCAAGGAATGATATCCTCAGTTATAATTATGATCTAGTCTTGTGCTCTATGATCATGATATGTATAGTAAGAATGACTCTTTAGAGCTTTGTTCACCTAGAACATACTTACTAACTTAACGAGAACTATGACCTCATAAAAAGGACTCTATCCCTAAAAAATAATATCACAGACCTGAAAACCTGCTTCTTCAACAACTCAAGGGCATGACAACCCGCCTCTTCAATAGTACACGAGTCTGACAACCCACCTCTTCAATAGTACACGAGCCTGGCAACCCGCCTCTTTAGCTCAACTATTCAGGTTACTTTCCAAAACAACTCCAAAGTGTAGGTATGGAAGGTAGATGACAAAGTGAACATGAGAGTATGATGGTAGGAATGAATGGGAAAGATGAGAATTACACTAAATTCTCAACAATATATTTGCATGCCATTAACTTGACACTTGTCAAGTTAATAACTACATGTGCTCCACTTGGTGATACATTCATCACTCTTAGGAACTTAGGATAAAATCATATCCCATGATATTTGACTTTAGGAATTATTATTATAATATTTCCTTGGGCTTAAGCACCCTTTGCTTAGCCCCATTTTCTAGACTCTTAGCCCCCTTTCCCTTTCTAATGGATTTTATCCCCCTATCTCTTTTGTCTGGTTGGTGTGAAACAATGATGTATTTTATTAATATCATCATGTGTGATTACATTTTACAATGTTAGGTGCTCACTGCCCTTTTAGCATCTAGGCTCTCCTGCCTAATCACATAGGCACTCGGCCTCAAAACATATATACAAAGGAACTTTGGCCCAAAGTATACTGTTTCACCAGCCTATATGTACATTACAACTGGGGTTTGGCCTAGGGTTATTACATTCTCCTCCCACTTATTTATGTATTGTCCTCAGTGCATTATATACACATGTACAATCAAAGCTTCAAAATTCTTCAAAAAGATGTGGGTACTCTGCCTGCATAACATCTTCATGCTTCCAAGTTTCATCCTCAAGACCGTACTAGGTCCATTGGACCTTTACTCACCCTATGGCTTGATTCCAAATCTACTTGAACTTCTGATCCAATATGCACATCGACTATACTTGGAAGTCTCCCTCTTGCTCCACCTGATTCACATTCCAATCAATTACATAATTAGCATTAGGTACATACTTTTTAAGAAAAATATACATGGAATACATTATGATTTCACATCGATGCAGGTAGTGCAAGCATGTATGCAACAGTACCAATCCTCTCCCAGATTTCAAATGGCCCACAATAACGTGTTTCTATTTTCGAACAGTTCCCCAACTTCAAGGAACTCCTCTTGGCCTTCACTTTCAAGAACACATGGTCACCCACTTTAAACTCTTTGTGAGTTCTTCCCTTTTCTGCATAACTTTTCTTCTTGTCTTGGGAAACCTTTAAATTCTTCTTAATCTTCACCATCTATTCCTCCATTTGTCTGAGCAATTATGGCCCAACCACTACTATGTCGGCTGGATTGTCCCATCTCACTAGTGTGTTGCAGTTTTTGCCATAAAGTTCCTCAAATGGGCTCATCTTTAAGGATGTTTGATACCCATTATTATAAGCAAACTCAACCAAGTGAAGGTGATCTTCCCATTTTGATGGTTTATCCATCACATACATCATTAACATATCTTCAATCACCTGATTGACCCTCTATGTTTTCACATATGACTTTGGATGATAGGTTGTGCTAAAGTTCAGATTTGTCCCAAATCCTTTGAATAATCCCTTCCAAAAGTTTGATGTAAACTTGGGATCTCACAATTAAAACACCAACATTTTTTTCTCACGATTAAAATTACAAAACATATTTACATTACTTATGTGCATATTCCTAGACAATCTAATTGAGTAACTGATGCATATGCAAACTATATTCTAGATTGGCATTTGTCTCATCAATAACACAATAACACACTATTTACACATGTAAATATCCATAATTTACAAGTGAGACATAATAAAGCAAGGCAAAGGTGGACACACACGCACACACACACACACACACACACATGTATATGTATATGCATGTATAATCATTTTTAATTCTTTCAAATCAATTGTTGGGCAAGGGACTAATAACATGGAAAAATTATATGCATTATGGTTGTTGCTCAAAATTGCATTAGAAATAAGAATATCAAACCTTTGGATCATGCAGGACTTCAAGCTCACCATTGATTGGGGAAAGTGGAAAAATAGGTTGGAATATTATTGCTAGTCCAAATCATGGAGAGAATGAATGTGGTAAGGAACATGTTTACAAATATCTTCTTCAATAATGTTTTCAGATAATGAAATGAATAAGTAGATAAGCTCTCTAAAGAGGCATTACTTCTATAGGAAGGTCTATTATATGAACATGAAACAAATGAGAATTGAGCTCTCTCATAAAAGGTTCAACCCTTGTATTGAAGATTAGCATATCTCATGGGGGAAATTTTGTTTCTTCGATGAAGTTATGATTTATGAAGCTAGCTTGTAGGCTATTATGCTCCTTTTTTTTTTATTTTAGACCTTAAATTCCAAGCCAAGTGCCTTTGGATGACTATAATACAAGACATGGGTTGTCTATTATGTTAGTTTTTATTTTTTTGATGTTGATGAAGTAGAGAACTAGTTCTCTAGTAGTGTCAGATAGACACCACATATGTATATTATAATTTATTCTTGAAATATCAAATACAAGATTTTTCCTTAGAAAACGAATAAAATAAATATGTGTAATTGACATAGATTTAACATAGACATGTAGGATAAGGAAATGACATATGTGAGAGGATCATACTTACAAGTAGGTGGATATGGGAGTATCAATATGGAAGGAAAAATAAAGATAGATAAATGTTATTGTAGTAAGATAACTTGCTACATTATATATATAAAATCTATAAGTTAAATATGGCTTACAATCTAGAAAGCATGAACCAATGTTACCAAGAATGTTACTACTGAAGTGAGGGAGAAGCACAACATATATGGATTGTGAGAAGACAATATCAAACACAAGAGGGCAAGGGTCCTCCAGAAAAACTTTGAACCCCATAACGGGTTTTCCCTCATGTCCCCATGAAAGTCTTGAATATTTTTTGCTTTTACACCAAGCAAATGGAATGGTGAATGGTGACGATGTTGGTTACAAAGAAGGAAATAATGGCATTCCCCTCTCCCTTACAAAATGAAACTTCTTTGACGGGATGTTATATATCTACCTAACCCCGACCATAAAGGCATAGTCAAATTAGTTTGTCATTTGTTTAAAGATCTAGAAAATACATGTTTCCAAGAAGTTAAGATCAAATTGGATTTCTACTCAAAACAACCATTCGTTTTATATGGCCTATTTCATATACATATATGTTTAGCAATGAAGAGGTACATGGGGGTTTCACTCTAGTTTCCTTTGATGCTTTCTAGTTGTATAACAAAATGATGATTCAACTTGATTCAATGACTCCTCTAGGTCATTTTGAACCTCAATGGTCATAATCTATGTTATGAATAATTATGCTTCTATTGATTCCCTTGAGGCATCCCTGCAACATCATATGGTTGGGGAGATAATTGAAATTTGGCTAATTTATGATGATTTCAACATGGTAGAAGCTCTAGAGGATAAGGAGGGTTTGCTTCTTCGTTGTCAAAGTCTCAAGGAATGAGATCCCCAATTATAATTATGATCTAGTCTTATGCTCTATGATCATGAACTATAAAGTAAGAATGATTCTTAAGAGATTTGTTCACCTAGAAGATACTTACTAACTTAATGAGAACTATGACCTCATAATGAGGAATATATCCCTAAAAACTAAAAAACACCATTTTTTTCTCACGATTAAAATTAAAAAACACAATTTTTTTCTCAAAACACCACGATTTTTTATCGAGATTAAAATTACAAACTTTTGCAACCATGGCCTTAAAACCTCATAATGTTATGAATAAAAACCTTAAAATGAACCCCATAATAAAAATTGGTATTGCTAGTCACACCCTTTTTTTT
>SNQJ01S0058779.1:0-17332 GCA_010110895.2 Picea sitchensis | reverse complement strand
ATATATAACAAGTGGAAAAATAGTTACATGCCAGTAGTGAATTCAATTGAAGAACCTCAAAATAATCCTCTATCCTATTCTATCAATCCCCCTTGTCTTGAGTAATGCCATAAACAATAATGAAACAATTTGTGTATGGTTTGGCCTTGCTATCACACATACCCTCACTTCTTGAGATAAAGTTCTAAATCTCAAGTGAGGATTTGGTGTAACTAAAAGGGGGGACACTGCCACCTCACCAACCCTCTTCTACACTTTAGGCCAACTCTCCTCCAACTCAAGGGGAGCTTCCTGAGATATGATTTTTGGGATTTTAGGGAAATGAGTTCCAAGGTGATTCGAAGAGTAAATACAACAAAACAATTTTTAAAGGATTAAGAGTATAAAATTGATGGAAGGATCGGAGACTAGTGCCTTTCCATTAGGATTATGGGTTCAACTGAGTCTCCTCTTTTATAAATTACAAGTGAAACTAAAATGATAACTAGGGTTTTCCACTACAAATCCTAATAAATCACCCTAGTAGCTCAACAAGTTTCAATAAGGTCAGAGGAATATTCTCCAATAGAATTCCTCCAATGTCTTTAAGAATGGATCTATCAAAGAAGGCAGGAGAGGGTGCACCACCACCACTAGAGAAGCACACAACATTTACAATCATTCAAGATAAATTACCACAAGGAAATGAATAGACCACTTACACATCAAATCACACACAAATACATTCATCCATTAAACATCCATTCATTTTCGTTCATTGAGAAGCATACATCTTAATGGAAGTGCTCTAGCTATCCATCCATAGCACAAAGAAAAGGATGAAAGTCTCTAATAGATTTTTGCTTGAATGCTATGGGATTTCTCCCCCAATCTAACCATGAGTAGAAATGAGGAAGGACACCTCTATTTATAGAGTGATGTTCATCTTCCTTTACAATAAAATATTATTATCTCATGAGAGATCCTTATATTTAGGCCAAGACAAGTAAAATTCAATTCTCCTACAACTAATTACTCTAAAACAACAATAAAATAAGATGGTCAAGCCACATTTACAATAACCAAGGTGAAAATATCCCAAGAGAGAAGGACCTCCCCTCTAAAGAAAGAAGAATGTGGCTCCCATGTGCAACGTGTAGCGTCTGTTGATGAAAAGGAATGAAAGTCCTTATACTAACATTTTTGAATCTTGTTGGGCTAAGGAAATATAGGCGAGATTATCACCCTAGGTTTATAGCCTTGACAAAAATATCAATCAACCCTTAATTAATATGTACTTGGGTCTGATGTTAGTTTCTGTGTATTTTCTTTTACAAGAGAAAAAAAATGCTTGTATGTAAAATTTATAATAGATTTGAAAAATAATAAAGAAAGCAAATCTGAAACATCATTACACATCAAGTCCAAAGACAAGACTCAAAACCAACAATGATTTTATTGATTCAATTCCAAATTACAACCAAAAAAATTCTTTTCATACTCTTGCATGTGTAAGGAACAAAGGTATACTTAGAAGTCTAAGGTGGAATGTTACATCACACATAGACCACTGATGTATTATAAGAAAAGACCAAGACTGAGAATACTGGATCAACTAGCCACAAATGCATCACTGTACTGAATCTGCAAAATAATTCTAATCAACACTGAAAACTAATTCAAAAATCAAATCACAATCAACACACTATCAAAACAAATGATTGACCTTTTGAAGCATGCCAAAAATCAATGCTTCTTATTCCTTCTTATTGCCAAATTTAGTGAAATCCTACTGTCAACAAGAAGATTCAACCCTTATGTAATTCATAAATGAATGGAATATAAATGAAATCTCATTTTAGAGCAAGAACAAACCTTGTCAAAATTTTGACTCTCTATTTTCTCCTCCATTGTCCCTCCATCAAGTCCTCCTTTTATTTTTCAAAGGTAGTTTGATTACTTTCAACCACTTTTGGTTAAGTAGATAAATAATTTTTGGTTAAGCGGTACAACTTTTAAAAATAATTATAATAAAGGGTTTTAATAAATAATAACTAGTAGGAGGGGACCCCTATGTAAATTTATTGTTTAATTTTCAATATCCCTTTGTACCTCCATAAACTTACATGCATGTCATATCATAAAATAAATGTGCATCCATCAGCCCCTAAATAAATAATCATGCCATAAATACACTTGTGACTCCCAAAAAATCATTTAAATAAGCACAAAATAGATCAATGTTGTATGTTGTCCAAAAATAAGAGTGTATATATGTCTAACCATCATCTGCAAAGAAAAGAACCATCATAAAATTAAAAGTCATTTTTTTGTGGGAGGTTGTCCTCCTATGTTCACTACTTTGAGATGATGCCACCTTGTGTGTCTACAAGTCTTCCTTAGCATGATTTTTGTTCTCATTTGTTGATGCCTCATGGTGCATATCACTGAAGGTGATATTTATTGCATCAAGTTTATGGGGAATGGAGTGGGAAGTAACAGAATGGGAAGGATTCTTTTATGAATCAGGTCTAAGTGAGCAGGCAGGCTACTTCCCTTTGCTTGGTTCGGGCTCATGGGTTAATGCCCCATGTTCTTTAGTCTGATGAGTTGACAATGCACATGATGCCATGGAAACAATAGGCTAAAGTGGTTGCTTCTGAGGAGGTGGAGGCAATGGTAATGATATAGTGGGGCAACCGTTGAACTGAGGTTGAGGATCATGGACTACTTCATTCCAACCATCATTAACTAAAATCTCAGGTTGCATGTACACATGTGGTTCTACAAGAATGTTAGTGATACTAGGATGAGGTTGTAATGGGGGTTTGACAGGTGGAGGAGGATGATTGAAATATCCTTGACCAACTAGATTGAGCAGGCCAATTTGCAAGAGTTGATTAAATTCTTCGGTGTCTGCATCAAAATGGACAGAGAATCTAAGTCTTTTATTTCTTCCCCTAGGCTAATCGGCGTGTTGTCCTCTGTTCCAATTGCCCATGTTTCCCCTATTATTTTTGTTAGATCGATTACTGCCACAGATAAAAAAATCTCATCTATTTAATCATGAAGACTATATTAGAGTATGTATAAAACAACATATAAATCATCAAATACAATTTTTCATTTAACATAATTTAAAAGTGTCTCTAACTTAATCAGTAATCAAGCATGCAATCAACCAGGGGGGAGTGAGGCAAAGTAACCTAATATCAAACAATTTGTTCTGCTTTAAAACATGTCTAGACTGCATAACTCCAATTGTACCACAAGCTATTATTTATTTAACAACATGGGACTTATAATGAAATTGGGAAAGTGAATGGTTTTGTAATGAATGTAAAGTGAAAGTAAAGATGAAAAAGAGTGGTACATGTTCATAACCAAAACATATTGGTTGTCAACTTTTAGCCAAAATATTTGTACTTATGCTCAATGCCAAACAATAATCATATACATCTATTGTTGCAATCCAATTGTTCATTGCTTAGTTCAATTATATGCAAAGTATTATTTATATAGATTGTTAATATGTCTTCTATCCTTCCTTAAAAAAAACTTAAATTAATTATATAACAGGGGGAAGAATATGAATTTAATGAAAAATGGTATTCAGACTTTAGAAACAATTTATGTAAAGTGAGAGCATGAAAGTAATTGGTCCTAAAATTAAATAAAACAATCATTCCAAACTTATTCCAGATGATCCTTTTTCAAAATTCATTAATGTTTTTCAACCTAAAATTGTACTTGGATGATGAACATATAATCATGTAGTTGCACTCTTTTATAAAACATAGTTCATGATTCAATTTCCAACTTTAAAGCAGAGACAAATACTTGACGATGTATCGTTTTCAATCCAGCTTCTAATCATACATGCAACAACCCATATATATTCATCAAAAACTTTATAAAAAATGTTCATGCCACACTGCCAGCAACCTTTCCTTTCAATAAAAAACATTTTTATTTTATACAATAGGGGAAGTAAAGATGGAAATTTAAATGATACATGATTTTTGGGATTTTAGGAATAATGTGTGGAAAATAAAATAATGAGAGATTTGGTCCTGTGTATAAGATAACAAATATTTTGTATTCCTTCAAAACTTGTAATCTTGGCCATGCTTTCAATTCCATTCCTCTTTTAACTTAATATTAGCATGCCCATAAATCAATAACCAAATTGTGATACAATTTCAACAACTCATTCCAAACAAGTTTCAAAAACAAATAGGTAGCTCCATAATAACTCATCATATAACTCGTTGCATAATGGCTTTATCAGTTGTCATAACTTTGGTTTGACATATAAACTGGCAGTGAAAACTTTCAACCTATCCAACATGCCTTTTATAAACTGATAACAATTTGATAATAATGAATAAACTCATTAATTATAATGTTTCAAAACCAATTTTCAATCATATCAATATTCAAATCCAGTGAGACTATAATCTTCCAGTTTTTTTATGACCATCAATAGTTTTGTATACAAACATGAACACATTGTTTGAACATCCTTTTCCTTCAACAATATTTCTCAATCAAACTTATGGAGTTTTGTGTGATTCGTACCCTAAACCTGGTGCAATGGTTTCATAATATGTGTACAAATATTCATATTTGGCTCATCAAAACCTTCAAACCAGTGACAATAAAACCCTACATATATTTCATATCCGATGAGGGTTTGAAACTGGGCATCAGTCCAACCAAACTTTTAATATAACCTTGCTAACATATAGATATACATTACCAGTCATCAAGCCAACCATGTACAATCTTTTAACTCGAGCCATAAATGTATAAACAATGTCAATGGATCAATTTGAACAAGTCAAAGACTACTTAATAAAGACTTTATGCAGCTCAGGTTTGAAACCAGGCCCAAAAACTCTACTATAATATTGTTTGTAGGGTCTTAAAATATATGGTTGGAACATGACCAACTGATATTTCACATTAAGAGTCCTATTACTAAAACAAGGTTATATTCTCAAAACCAATTATTTGTGTAAAATGTGAGTTTGATGCCAATAATTTAAACAAGGCATGCGACTGTGTCAACATCTAGGGTTAACTTCTTGACCCAGAGTTAATATCACCAAAATTACGACTTTGTAGTAGAGAGAACTAGCAAGGTTGCAGAACTATTTTAATAGAGTGAAGGTCAGTTGTACAAGTTCAATGCCAACACCATTTTAAAAAAATTAGCTCATAAATTTCAATGGCTGAAACTAGGTTTTTCTGGGTGCATTTTATTAAACTATTTCTATCATTTATTTGCAGTAGAGACCTAGACTCGAAACCAATTTAACCATTTCAACTAATTTATTTTCAATAGTAGAGTCATAATAGTGAATGTGGGAAAGAAAGACCACACCCATAAACCAACTAACACATATCCACTCTTAAATTATTGCTACAAAATAATCATACATTTGATGAAGAATGAGCTAGAGACTACATACCTTCTCAAGCGCTCAAATACTCATGGAAACCAGTGGAAACGGTTATGAAATTGTCTAGGTTTGAGTTCTGTAACCAAAGCCGGGTATGTGTGACAAAACCTGCATAGTAGTGAATTGAATTCAAGACAATCATCACGTCGTTTCCATAACACACATGCATTGAACCTTAATGGCAACTCAACTTCCACTTTCCAAGTACGTGTTATAGTAACCAACCAATGAATAGGAAGGAGTGTCAAACAAGCACGAGACCATATGTTATGTCATCTAGTGTTAAATAAAAGTCACAACTATCACCCAAATGACAACGTGGGTCGTGGCATAGTTTAATCTCATTAAAAGAATATCAAATCAAATATGTTGATAACGGTGCCCAATTTAACATCCCATAGCGCAGTCAATAACCATAAATTCAACACTTGCACCAATATACCATATGCACCAGGTAATTTTCAAATTTTGCAATCATAACCCACATACCACCTTTGCAACGTAACTCATGAACATAAAACTTGATATTACCATATAGTACGCAACATTTGTGGCATGAAATTTGAATACACTTTTTATAAGTGTGCACAACAACACTTATATGTTTGTAATAAAAACATTGTATGTTGCTATGGTAACTATTGTTACTTGTATATGCATATAACCAACTTTCATGCTTTGTGATAAAAGGAGTATGTGCTCAAAGCACATAATCAAAAGTCTTTTGAGAAAAATATTCTTTTATGACTTTTATGAGCAAAAGTTTTACCATTTAATGTGCAACCATATAAACAAAATTGATAATAGAACTAAGAGGATGAAGATATCATGACTACCATGGGTGAAAGTAGATCATAATGACTTTGAACTTCTGTAACTAGTTGATAATCATGCACAAGTTTAAACTTTAGGAATAATTAAAAATAAACCACCATTTCTTTTGCTCCTAGGGCGTCCCACCTACTAATTATATCTATTATAATCTTTTAATATTCCCTACAACTATTTGTTGGCTATGTTATTAGTGGCGAGTTTGCAAGTCAACATTCAACGACTCCACAGGGTAGTCCACTTGCAATTGGCTAGAACCTATAATCTTTGGTTTTTCTATAACAAAAGAAATCTTTCTTATATACTCTTGCAAAATTGTATGGAAGGTAGAAAGGGAAAGTAAAGAATGGGAAAGAGTTTTGATCGTAAATTCTTAGCAAAGAATCTATAGATATATGCAACTACTACATAAGTAGCGATGGAGACCAAAAAGAAAATTGTTTGTCTCTATTATTCATATATATTTTTTCAAAACAGACCAGTAAAATTTTGTAGTCAACATGATCAAATAAGTGTCTTGAATGATCTAGCTTGACCCAAAACTCGAAGGCAAGAAAAATCAAAACTAAAAGAGCATCAAACTGAAAACTGAACAAACAAAAAACAAAAATTGTACAAACAAAAAATAAACCAAGTACATGAAACACTATGAAACAAAAATTAAAAAATCAACAAGAGAAAAGAGCTTAAGTAGCAAAGCAACTGACTAGAAAATGCATTTGATGCTTGGTGCAGTAAAAACAACAAAAAAGGAAACAAAGCAACATAACAAAATATATTTGTTTATTTATGTACAAGGAGAAGGATAACCAACCATTGAAAATTCAAACAAGGTGAAATTTGGCATAAAGGAATGTATCCTTCAGATCCCATGTACGATGGATGATTTGGAGGGCATTAGGCAAAGAATGAAGATCGATTGATGCATACAACACATGAGGAGGACCAATCATGATCCAAAATAAATTATTACCATCTTTTAAAAGATGTCATTTAGCAAGATAAGCATTAGATCCCACAATGTCATCTAGATACCTGATAAAGGAATTTTTGAGTTTAGATTCAAGTTGGTAGAAGAAGCAATAAATAGAAGAAATGGATGCAACTTCTTCCCTTCAGTAATATCAAGGTTGGTCTCCTTGCATTCATAGGATGTTTCCATGGGGTATATGTCATGAAAAGAAAAAGAGTCATTTTCAATCTCTTCTCTAGGCCGAGGCACACTAAAAATATGCTTAGAATTAGAAAGATAAGGGTAAAAGGCTAAATTCATAACTGCAACAACTTGTAAGTAAAAATTAAAGCATGTCTCGGTTCTGGCAAGCTGTATAAAAACTTCATCACTTACTTCCAATGCACACTCATGGTTCCCTACTTCTGAAACTTCGTGTTCTTCATCCAAAAAATCATCATAAATCGGGACCATAGGGGTGATCATAAAAATCATTTTTAAAACAAAGAGTCGGGGTTTGAGTATTACATTTTTTAACAAGGCATAAACATTGGGTTTGGATTTCTTCATGGTCATATTCATTTGACCAAGCAATGCTCTCATGCTAGCAGGTGTTAGCAAAAAGGTCCTCTATAATGTCTTCAAAATAAAAATCACATGAAGTTGTATCATCCTTAAATATTCTCTTTTCCTTTCTTTGGAATGATCATCAGAAAGAAGGATATGAGGGGAAATGATATGTAAGTCAAGACCATTTTCCTCACAAGATTCATCTTCAATAAATGTTTCATCAAATAAAACATATTCTTGTTTAGAATGCATTTTGAAAAGAGTATCATCAAATGGGAAGCGTCAAATAATGCTTCATGATTAGAGATAGCTTGGGTAGATTCATAAGAGCAATATTCCTCACAAACTCCTAAAGTTTTTTATAAAGAATCAGGAGATGCATAATTATCTTCTTGGTAGTCAATAAGAGATAGGTATTTTCCTGATAAGCTTGCTTAAACTCTAAGAATAATCTACAAGTCAATTGCTCATGAGGGCCACTACAAAAATCACATTGAGGTGGGGTAGTAAGAATCTCAGGAAAAAGTTCAAAGTGTTGGGAGATAGACACAGAAGGAAAGTTAGTAATGAATTTTGTAAAAAATGCCTTTCCCATCAAATTAGTACTAGGTGCTATGGACATATACCAATCTCTTGCTTGGCCACAAAGAGTAAGAGGGAATATGTCAGAAGAAGTATAAACATCTGGGACCCCAACAAATTGACAAAATTGAATGAACCTGTTGACATGATCACGAGAAGATTACCATGGGTAACCTTCAAAAAGAGGACAACCAACCATGGAAAAATTGGTAATAAAATTAAAATCTGGTTTATTCATGATGAGGCATGTGAGAAAATGCATGGTTGCTAAAAATAAATATGAGCATTAAATTAAAAACCGAAGAAAAACCATTGAACGATCCTCCCCAATATGGTTGTCAAATAAATGTTGATGAAAATGAATGGAAGTCCTTATACCAACATTTTTGAATTTTACTGGGATAAGGAAATATAGGCAAGATTATCACCCCGGGTTTATAGCCTTGACAAAAATATCAATCAGCCCTCAAGTAATAGGTACTTGGGTCTAATGATAGTTTATGTGTATTTGATATTACAAGAGAAAAAAAAAATGCTTGTATGTAAAATTTATAACCGATTTGAAAAATAATCAAGAAAGCAAATCTGAAACATCATTACACATCAAGTCCAAAGATGAGACTCAAAACTAACAATTATTTTATTGATTCAATTCCAAATTACAACCAAAAAAATTATCTCCATACCCCTATGTGGGTAAGGACCAAAGTTAGACTTAGAAGTCCAAGGTGGAATCTTACATCATACATAGACCATTGATGTCTTCTAAGAAAAGACCAAGACTGAGAATATTGTATCATCTAGCCACAAATGGGTCATTATATTGACTCTGCAAAATAATTATAATCAACACTAAAAACTAATTGATAAATCAAATCACAATTAATAGACTATCAAAAAAAATGATTGACCTTTTGAATCATGTCAAAAATCAATGCTTCTTAGTTCTTCTTATTGCCACCTTTAGTAAAAACCTATTGTCAACAAGAAGATTCAGCCCTTATGTAATTCAAAAATGAATGGAATATAAATGAAATCTCACTTTAGAGCAGGAGCAAACCTTATCTAAATTTTTCCTCTCTATTTTTTCCTCCATTGTCCCTCCATCAAGTCCTCCTTTTATTCTTCAAAGGTAGTTTGATTGGTTTCAACCACTTTTAGTTAAGTGGCTAACTAATTTTTGGTTAAGTGGGACAAATTTTAACAAATAATTATCATAAAGGGTTTTAATAAATAATAACTAGTAGGTGGGGACACCCTATGTAATTTTATTGTTTAATTTTCAATATCCCCTTGTAGCTCCATAAACTTACATGCATGTCATATCATAAAATAAATGTGCATCCATCGGCCCCCAATTAAATAACCATGTCATAAATACACTTGTGAATCGCCAAAAAATGTTTAAATAAGCCCAAAATAGATTAATGATGTTTGTTGTCCAAAAATAAGAGTGTATATATGTCTAGTAGTCATCTGCAAAGAAAAGAACCATCATAAAATTAAAATTCATATTTATTGTGGGAGGTTGTCCTCCTCTGTCCACTGCTCTGAGATGATGCCACCATGTGTCTGCAAGTCTAACTTAGCAGGATTTTTTTTCTCATTTGTTGATTCCTCATGGTGCATATCACTAAAGGTAATATTTCCTGCTTCAAGTTTCTGGGGAATGGAGTGGGAAGTAACATAATGGGAAGAATGTTTTGATGAACTAGAGCTAAGTGAGCAGGCATGTTGCTTCCCTTTGCTTGGTTTGGGTTCATGGGATAATGCCCTATGTTCTTTAGGCTGTTGAGTTGGAAATGCATGTGAGGCCATGGAAATAACATGTTGAAGTAGCTTCTTAGGAGAAGGTGGAAGTGGTGGTAATGATACAGTGGGCCAACCATTGAATTAAGGTTGAGGATCATGGACTACTTCATTCAACCATCATTAAATGGAATATTAGGTTGCGTGGACACATGTGGTTCTACATGAATGTCAATGATGCTAGGATGAGGTTGTAATGGGGTTCTGATAGGTGGTGGAGGAGAATGGAAATATCCTTGACCAACTAGATTGAGAAGGCCAATTTTCAAGAGTTGATTAAATTCTTCGGAGTCTGCATCAAAATGGACAGAGAATCTAAGCCTTTTATTTCTTCCCCTAGGTCAACCAACTTGTTTTCCTCTATTCTAATTCCCTCTGTTTCCAATGGTATCTCTGTTAGATTGACTACTACCACGACTAGAAAAATATCATCTATTTAATCATGAAGACTGGAATAGAGTATGGATAAAACAACACATAGATCATCAAATATAATTTTTCATTTAACATAATTTAAAAGTGTCTCTAACTTAATTAGTAATTGAGCATGCAATCAACCAGGAGGTAGTGAGGGAAAGTAACCCATGGTCAAGATTTTTTTTTTTCTTTGAAACATATTCAGACTGCATAACTTTGATTGTACCAGAAAATGATATTTATTTAAGAAAATGGGACTTATAATGAAATTAGGAAGATGAAGGGTTTTGTAATGAATGTAAAGTGAAATTAACTGATGAAAAAGAGTGGTACATGTTCATAACCATAACATATCAGTTCTCAACTTTCAGTCAAAATCTTTGTACTTATGCTCAATGTCAATCGACAATCATATACATTTGTCATGCCAAACCATTTGTTCACTGCTTAGTTCAATTATATGCCAAATATTATTCAGATAGATTGTTAATATGTCTTCTATCCTTCCTTCAAAAAAACTTAAATTTATTTATATAACAGGGGGAAGAATATGAATTTAATGAAAAATGCTATTGGGACTTTAGGATCAATTTATGTAAAGTGAGAGTATGAAAGGAATTGGTCCTGAAAATAAATAAAACAATCATTACAAACTTATTCCAGATGATCATTTTTCAAAATTAATTAATGTTTGTCAACCTAGACTTGTACTTGGATGATGAACATATAATCTTGTAGTTGTACTCTTTTACAAAACAGAGTTCATGATTCAATTTATAATTTTAAAGCAGAGACAATCACTCATCAATGTATCCTTTTCAATCCAATGTCTAATCTACATGCAACAAGCCATATATACTCCTCATAAAGTTTTTAAAAAATGTTCATGACATACTTCTAGCAACCTTCCCTTTCAATAAAAACATTTTATTTTATACAATAGGGGGAGAAAATATGGAAATTTAAATGATATATGATTTTTGGGATTTTTGGAATAATGTGTGGAAAATGAAATAATGAGAGATTTGGTTATTTGTATAAGATAAAAAAATATTTTGTATTCCTTCAAAACTTGTAATCTAGACCATGCTTTCAATTCCATTCCTCATTTAACTTAATATCAACATGCCTAGAAATCAATGACCAACTTTTGCTACAATTTCAACAACTTGATCCAAACAAGTTTAGAAAACAAACAAGTAGCTCCATAATAACTCAACATATAACTTGTTGCATAATGGCTTTATCAGTTGTCATAAATTCGGTTTGAAATATAAACTGACAATGAAAAATTTCAACCTATCCAACATGCCTTTATAAATTGATAACAATCTAATAATAATGAATAAACTCCTCAATTCTAATCTTTCGAAAACAATTTTCAATCATATCAATATTCAAATCCAGTGATACTATAATCAACCATTTTTTTTTATGACCATCAACAATTATGTATACAGACACAAACACATAGGCTGAACATCCTTTTCCTTCAACAATATTTCTCAATCAAACTTATGGAGTTTTGTGTGACTCATACCATAAACTCGATGCAAGGGTGTCATAATCTCTGTACAAATATTTCATATTTGGCTCATCAAAACCTTCAAACTAAACCTTCAAACTAGTGCCAATAGAACCCTACATATATTTCATGTCCAACGAGGGTTTGAAACTAGACATCGGTCCAACCAAAATTTTAATATAACCATATATATAGTCATTAAGCTAGACATGTACAATCTTTTAACTCGAGCCATCAATGATTAAACAATATCAATGGATCAATTTGAAGAAGTCAAAGACTACTTAATAAAGACTTTATGTATCTCAGGTTTGAAATGAGGCCCGAAAACTCTACTATAATATTGTTTTTAGGGTCTTAAAATACATGGTTTGAACATGACAAACTAATATTTCACATTGAGAGTCATATGACTGAAACAAGGTTGTATTATCAAAACCAAATATTTGTGCATGATGTGGGTTTGATACCAACAATTCAAACAAGGCATGCAGGGTTAACTTCTTGACCCAAAGTTAATATCAACAAAATTGTGGCTTTGCAATAGAGATAACTAGCAAGGTTACAAAACCATTTTAATAGAGTGAAGTTCGGCTATATAAGTTCAATACCAACACGATTAAAAAAAAAAAATAGCTCATAAATTTCAATGGCTCAAACTGGGTTTTCCTGGGTGCATTTTATTAAAATATTTCCATAATTTATTTGCAATAGGGACCTAGACTCGAAACCAAGTTAATCGTTTCAACTAAATTTTTTCCAACAGAGTCATAACAAAGAATGTGGGAAAGAAAGAGTAAACCCAAAAACCAACTAACACAGAGCCACTCTTAAATTATAGTTGTCACCCAAATGACAACGTGGGTCGTGACCAAGTTTAATCTCATTAAAAGAATATCAAATCAAATATGTTGATAATAATGCCCAATTTAAGATCCCATAGTCCAATCAATAACCATAAACTCAACACTTGCATTAATATATCATATGCACCAGGTAATTTTAAAATTTTGCAATCATAACCCACATACCACCTTTGCAACGTAACTCATGAACATAAAGCTCGATATTACCATATATTATGCAACATTTGTGACATGAAATTTGAATACCCTTTTTTATAAGTGTGAACACCAACACTTATATGTTTGTAATAAAAACATTGTATGTTGCCATGGTAACTATTTTTACTTGTGTATGCGTATAACCAAAACTTTCATGCTTTGTGCTAAAAGGAGTATGTGCTCAAAGCACATAATCGAAAGTCTTTTGAGCAAAATATTATTTCATGACTTTTATGAGCACAACTTTTACCATTTAATGTGAAACTAGATAAACAATCCTAATAATAGAAATGAGAGGATGAACACATCATTATTGCCATGGGTGAAAGTAGATCATAATGACTTTGAATTGCTGTAACTAGTTGATAATCATGCACAAGTTTAAAATTTAGAAATATTTGAAAGTAAACTACCATTTGTTTTCCTCCTAGGGGGTCCCACTTAGTAATTATATCTATTATAAGCTTTTAATATGCCTTGCAACTATTTGCAGGTTTAGTGGCGAGTTTGCAAATCAAAAACCTCCAATGAGTGAGTCATCAATTCAATCTCCACCAAGTGTGGAAAGGAAGCCTTCCAAGTCCCCTCCAAGTGGTCGCTTAGTCCTTCAAGGTAAAAACATCCTCTAAACCATGGTAAAAATCTTCAAAAGAGGGAAACTCTTACAAATCAACATCAAAATGTCATATATGAGGCCTTCAAATAATATTTTTACTCCTCAAATGCATGGTGTAAGCCTTAAATCACGGTGAAGTAGTCCTCCAATGAAAGAATCTAGCCAACATCTAGCCTCCAAATGAGTTAGAATTCAGCCAACATCTAGCCCTAGGGGATCTAATTCTGAATGAGTGGATAGATTAATATAAGAAAAGGAAAGTAGTATAAATTATATCTTAGCCTCGAGCCCTTACATCATACTAGAAGCAAAAGGGAAACAATTTTGACAATAAATTGGCCCTTGGCCTAATTGAATATTGTGAAATAAAACATTTAAAGCTATAATCTAATAGATAGAGCTAAACCCAAGCTTCTTCATGATATTCCTCCTCTTCATGGAAGGATATGGGATGTTGGGGATCCTCACCATCCTAGTGATATTATCCTTCTTTGTCTATTTGGAGTCCATTATGAACCTTGGAGGGCTTGCAGTAAGAAATAATATTTATTATTGAGCTACAACAACTCTTCCTTGAAGTATTTTAGTATAGGTTTTCTTCTCTCTATGATTGAATCCATGTGAGAGGCAATGAGTTCCTTAGTGTGCCAATAGAGGTTTAGTTTCAAGGTGTTTGGTGGTTCCACTTTTTAAAAATCATGTGTCCAGTGTGATGTGTCCTTGCCTATCTGCTTGTTCTTGGTGGCAACTTTGTGTCCTCAAACCTTCTCCTCCAATTTGTTCAGGTTATGAATTGTGATGACCTTGTGCCTACCCTTAAAATTCTACACGATATGTTGAGCCTCAACATTTCTACCTTTGGTTCAATTTTTTATGGGTTTGGTTTCTTGGTGGCCTTGCAAGAGGCAAGTCTATGCTTGCCTCTATGGCTAGGAAATGTTGGTTCTACCTTTGTAACAACCCCTCTTGTTTTAGACATCAAAGTAAGTGAGTGTTAGTGGTAATTTTTTTTTTTAACAACAGATAGAATAAGTGGTAAGCGTTATTGACATACATCATAATTGCACTCTCTAATCTCATCACATCGCTACAGAAAAAAAATTAGAATACAACATCATTATTATTCATAGATCAACCTTGTTAATTAAAGATAATAAACGTTTACCCGCCCAACCTACTCTGCAAGGTTAGGACCTCCAAGACACATAATCAATACTCAAGTCCACGATTCATCCGATTGATTTTGACCATTTAAGGTCTCAGGACTGGCGACTATTCTGAGGAACATGGAGATATCTATTCCCATAACCAACTCTAATTAGAATCAATTTTCAATAACAATAAGTATTATATCCATATCATAATTTAATCATTCAATTCCTCAAAAACTACACAATTTTTTCTTCCTCTAAAGGTTTCAACAATAAATAATTATTCATCATCTAGATAAGATGCCTGCTCTTTATGAAAACTATCATATATACTATAGTATCTCTATGACTCTGCCCATAATACAAACAATAAACACGGTTTAAATTGAGACTCTAACTCAAGATATCGAGTTAGTGCAGTGGCAACTAACTTCTAGACATTGGATCCAATCATTGGAAACGATATGGTATAACTATAACTCAATTCATGCTGCAATTAATTAAACCTTTACAGTGTTTGCTAGCTTCAAATACAACTTCAATAATGTTGGACGATCCCTCAATCACAATATTAAGTTAACAACCACAATCAAGTTTATAACAACGACAACCAACTACTTGAACCGGATATGCAATCCATTGCAGAGTCACAACGAAATTAAGCTCTAAGAAAGTGTTTAACATCACAAATCCTTCAATCCTTAATACAATTATTCAATAAAGTTTTCATCGACAGTCAACCTTGGAATCCTGGGCGAACTCGACGCGGTGACAATTTTTTAAGGTCAAGATTTATGGGAAGGAAATTCAACAGTCAAATAAAACTCAATATAAATTCTAAATTGAATTAATTTTCAAGCAGATTAAGTTCCAGATCTGCGTTATATGTTAAACAACTCAAGATTACAAAAATTTTGACATGCCTGAATTCTTGGCAGGGAATCAACAAGATTGCGAACCAAGAATTCCTACAATACCATAATAGAATTTCATCAATATTTAACGTCAATTTAAAATTCGTTACAACCAGACCATATGATATATGGAATTTCGAATTCCAACATGAATTTCCAATACTGTACAAAATACAAATTCGGGTAGCAATAAATCGTGTTGATAATACAATTTAAGTTTAGAATCCATCCATTGGTTGGAAATTAAAGAATATATGGATGTCAAATTTACAAATCTAATTCCACAACATCTATACAGACTAACATACAGAGATGTGATTTAAATTCACAACGACCATAATCATTCGTATTGCCATCGACTTTGGCAGTGATAAAATTAGGTACGGTATGCAAACTCGTGACAATGAATTTATAACACATTCAAATTTTGATTGCAAAGGATTATAATAAAATAGCCTATTGAGATTATTGTTTCCAGGCTTAAACAATTTACATAGTGGACCAAAGAACTCTCGGAATTCAGATGACAATTAAAATTTTGCAAGAAAAACAACATTCTAAAATTTCAAGTTATAAAAATTTCAAGTGTAAAGAGGACAAGATTTGGAATTGATTTCTCCAAGACTTATGGAGAATTACAAATTAAATTTCAGAAATTACAATCAATTATGCATTGTCTTTAAAATTAATACAAATAATCACAATACAAACACAATTTCATAAATTAAAATACCGGGACCAATGAAAACGGAGCGCTGGCGATGTCCTTCAAGGACTTTCACTCCTTTTGTTTTTCCGCTTGTTAATCATCGAAACTTCATCGATACCTCCCAATCAACGCTAGGGGTACTCTTCTTCCCCCTTAGCCCCCTGAGCTGCAAAGGGGCCACACCCAAGAAACCAACAAACAATAGCTCCAAGGCTTGCCTCGCAAGGTAGAGCTTCCACTCTCTATACAAGCTTGGTATCCCAACCCTCACAAGTAAAACATAGTCAAAACAATTTTCCAAGGCTTGTCTCGCAAGGTAGAGCTTCCACTCTCTCTACAAGCTTGGTATCCCAACTCTCACAAGTAAAACACAGTCAAAACAATTTTGGCAGCATAACCTTACCAAGAATAAGTCATCCCCTTTTTCCTTCTTCACCATTTTTGTTATAGAAATTTCCTCCCTCACACATGTCCTCATGCACAAATAATTAACTTTTTGGATTAAATTAATTATGATTATTCATCCACACACTTATCACACTCTCCCCAAGTTGCGCAAGTAATAACCACTTTTATTTTATTTAAAAAGCCAATTTCTCTCACATTCCCCAATGTGTTCCTATTTTCACTCTTAGTTGTCCCTTTGTTCCCCAAATTCTCATTTAATGAGTGTCTCCTAACTAGATCTTATTTAGAGTTGGATTAGGAGTCTTCTTCTAGTTAGACTAGTGGTAGCTTGACTCTA
>SNQJ01S0058778.1:9441-21629 GCA_010110895.2 Picea sitchensis | reverse complement strand
GTAATTTCAACAGTCCTTCCTCACCACTTATGGATCCATTTTATCTGCATGATATGGCTCATTAATGCCAGATATATTTGCATCCTTAAAAGTGACATGGAACAACACTAGTCTCTTCTTGGTTACGACAATGATTCTGGGTAGGCCCTTATAGCTCTACTAACTCTTCTTATTCTTTAGTACATGGATGTATACGGCTGTGTATACAACTTCTTATCTAGATAGTTTTCTCCATGTCTCAAACAAGAGACCATCTAATGTGTTTACTCCTGCAACTGTCACTATAGATCCTTTCATGGTTATCACCTGTGACCTTCCCAGAACAAGAATAACAAGGGAGAAACAATAGACAAGAATAATACTCTTTATAATAATAAATACAATAGTGAGAACAATCATCACAATAGCTCCTTCAGAGCTATCACTTGTGACCTTCTTAGAACAAGAACGAAAAATATTAAATACAATAATAAGAAATGAGAACAATACTCTTCTAGTGTTGTGATCAAATGTTCCTCCATGGTAACCTGGGAACAAAATAAGAAGTTTCTCCTAGAGGAGATGTTAGTTATATATAGTACACAATTACAATAAGCATTTATATCAATAGTTATCACATGATACCAAGTATTCATTGTATATAATAATAAAACTTTTCAAATATTTCTATCACAACTATAGTGTTTACTTGTAGTGTAGTAGTTATCAAACTTGATATGTGCAAATTTGAATCTTATCAATTTAATCAATCAAACATGGAAACTGGAGTTATCCTCAAGAGTGAGTGTTGTTTCTTTTCTTCCAATATTCCTTCAGTCAAGATGACAATTATTCTCTTCAACCTATCCTCTATATTAAGACAATATGATTTCTTGATAGAAATCTGAGTTAGGGAATGCAAGTAAACTTGAAAATCTTAATCTTAATGAACCTAATAGTTTGAATTTAATTTTGACCAATGGTTAGTATGATAGTCATAACTTCAATAGATCAAAATACAACTAGTTTCTATAATACATATTCTTCACTTGAGTCTAAGTATTCTTGTAATTTTCTTTGGTCGTGTTTTCATCAGGTTCTAGGACTTCTTCTTTTACAAAATATTTCATATCATTCTCTTCTAGAATGAGCATTACTCTATACTTCCATGCTCAGAAGTTGTCAGTTCCTTCAAGCTTTTCATCAAGCTTGGTACTAGGTTCCATCTTGTGCTTGAACAATACAATAAGGAGATACAATTTTTCAAAGAATATTTGTGTGCTTACCAAAGAGTGTTATGCCAATCTGACTAGTTCCAACTGCAATTCTCGAGCTGCCAAGACTGGGGTTTATGAGGAAACCCTAATTTTTCAAAATTTGAATTTTGGAATTATGTTCTGAGGGATACGTTCACTCTCTTAAGGAGAGTTCCCTAGTGGTCTCACTTTCCCAACGTCCTTCAAAAATGTGGATGACATCACTTTCTAGGGTTTATGCAATTGCAACAACTGCAGGAGTTGCAACACCAATTGCAGTTTACAAAACTTTGTCAAATTGAGAATCTAACCACAGGGAGAGGTGTGATAGGGTTAAGTAAGTATTCCTAAAATATTATCTTCTCCAGAAATTTCTTTTATGCTATGAAAATCCCTTCTTTCAGGCCCGTTTTGATCCCATGTTGAATTTTCATCTTAGGGAGTTAATTATATTAGTGTTTTTTCACTTTTAAACCATTAGCACAATAACTTCATATAAACAATCATTGAAAGAATAACATACACAACATACACAAGATTTATCCAAAGAAAACCCTCTAGGGGAAAAACCCAACAAACTTCCTCAATATAGATTCACCAACCAAGAACAATGCATCTCTCCAAGAGAGAACTAAGAAAGAAGAAGATCCTCCTCAAACCCTTGACTAGGGAAGAGAATCATACCACATAACCAATATATAATTGAGAAGTAGACCAAGAACCTCCACAATGTCACGTCCTATCTACAATAGTGTCTTCCTCTAATACTTGCACACTTCTCTTATTAGTTGCAAAGCTAGTGTGTTGTGTGTTCAAATGAGGTGCTAGCCTCCTTTATAAATAGTAGTTTGGACAACCTAAAATTAGGTCTGGGTTGACCTCTCAATTTATCTTTATTTTTTATTTTACTTATCAAGGAACAATAGCGCCGAATTTTACAAAGGCACAATAGGGTCATATTAACAAATATAATATAATAATATTCTTTAGGGTTTTTTCTTGGTCAAATACAATAAGGATATMTTCCGAAGATACTCAAAATTCAACATATATATAGGATACCAAGGGTCCAATTACAATTAAAATGTCTAGCTCAGAATGCTAATTAACTATASAAATACAACAAACCAATGTCTAGCACTATACATGGGGCTTTACGCTTATCATGAGTCTTTTTCTAAGGTAGTAACGTGTCCCTCCAATACAAACAAGTTTTTMCCTCAAAACATGGTTAGTTATGGATGTTTCTACATGAATAACTCATGTTCCCATGTGGCTTCTTCTATTGGCAGGTTCTTCCACTTTATGAGGTACTCACTAAATGCTCGATTTCACAGCTGCTTAACTCATGTTTCAAGGATTGTTTCTAGTTCTAGTATGATTTTATCTTCTTCATTGATCTAAGGAAAATTAATTTGAGCTAGGATCATGTCACTGATTACCTTCTTTAAGAAATAAACATGGAATATTGGATGTACATGTGAATATGGAGGTAACTCCAATTTGTAAGTCATCCTTCAAATCATATGCAACACCATATAGGGACCATAATACTTAGGTGGTAATTTATTTTCCTTATTTTGTTTCTTGAGGTACAAATTTTTGTATGGTTGTAGCTTTATAAATACCCAATCCCCCACTTCAAATTCCCTTTGACTATGATATGGATCTGCTTGTTGTTTAATCCTATTTTTTGTTATAACCAAGTTGTCCTTTGATAGTTTGAGAACCTATTATTTTTTCTCTATGTCATCCTCCACTCCTTGAACCTTCTCTTTCCCTTTCAAGGGTGATGTGCTGGATGGATTATGATATCCATAAAATGTCATAAATGCAAACAATTTTTAAGAAGTATGTAAGAATGTGTTGTACCCAATTTTCATCCATATTATTTTCCATTTCTACCTTGTTTTCATCTATATTATTTTCCATCTAATAATTACTTGTTATTTACTTAACACACAATTCATTAAATTGGTTATGCAATTTGTCTAGCTGGTGAAAAATCTCTTCCCTTTCATCGTTATTTGTGGTTGAGATTTCTGGAGGTTTAGTTGGTGAACTAATTTTTGGACCACCCTTTGGATCCATGTGGTACAAAAGTAATAATAATCCTCTTTTTTTTCTTTATTATGAATTTTGAATCACCAAAAACATATATTTTAATCAAAATTTCTTCCAATTATAATTTGTGTACCTTTAAAACCCTAATTGGGAGATTGTCTTGTTGGACGACCTTTGTCCCGATGTTTCACTAAAATTTCAACCCTTTTGAGTCTAAAATTTTGGACTTTATTACTCTGATGTGTCTTCTCTAAAATTCCATACTTGTCACCAAGACATGACGTGTCAACTAAAAGTTATGGTAACTTTACCAAAACTTGCTAATATTTTTCCATTTCCAAATAATGAACTTGTAGGAAATGCCATGTGTCTAAAATTTCAGATTTGTTTCTAAAATTTTTACTTGAAATACTTTGTTTTTTCTTTCATATAAAGCAATGTGTGGCACTCATTTTGGATTTTTCAAACTTTATATATGGAACTTCTACCAACAAAACCTATTCGAGATTAGTTTTAGGACTAGTCAAATAACCCTATTTTTCACAACTTGTATCTAAGAAAATAAAATGATACAAAACTTTAATTTTTCACCGCAAATACTTCACAATGTGTCCTGAGGGTATTGGAAATTTCACAGTCTAAAAACTTGCCTAAAAACAATTTTGTCAAAAATTCCAAGATGACTCGTTTGAAACTAATTTCAAGACAAGTCACAAAACCTAACTTAGAACGACTATATCTTAGAAACTATAATGAAATAATACCTAAACATTTTACCAAAATTATTTCTCTATGTCTCCTCTATATCTTGAAAATTAAAAATTCTTAAAAATGTTATAGTGAAAATTCCAAGATGACTTGTTTGAAATAGATTTCAGGACTAGTCCCAAACCTTAGCTTCCACGGTGTCTATTTCCAAATTTATATCGAACCAATATCTAATTTTTTTTACCCCGTGCAGCTAAATATGTCCCCTCAATAACCTAAACATGTCTCTATCTAAATTGTCCCAAAAAATGATATAGCTAAAATTCCAAGGTGTCTCGATTAAAACAACAAAACCCTAGGACTGTATGCTCTCAAACCAAATGTTATGAACCAAACTCCAAATAATATTCAATGAATAATCCACTTCTAGGTGAAAATTTACTTTTATAATATATGAAATTCACAAGACAAGATAGGACACTCCTAAACTACATCTCCTTAGTGTGTGTGTGTGTGTGTATACATACATACACACATACATACACACATAGATATATATGGGAGACTAAGGGTCCAATTACAATTAAAAGGTATATTTGGAAATGCTAATATAATAATAAAAGTACAACAATTCAATATATAGGGGTTTATATGGGGTTTTACTCTTATCGTAGGGATTTGTCTAGGGGCTTAACATTACACTATTTAATTAAGATCAAAGAAAAAATGACAAGCCTTCGGTACCCTCTAGATTTAACCTCCCAAGGTAAAAGTGATACTTGTGAGGACTAAACTCTTAAACAAGAAGACATTTCCTTATATATATATTTTTGTACAAAAATGAAATCACTAACATCATGTTTGGAAACATCACACAATACCTCATATGTGAAGGGCTTGATGTTTTAGGGTAGTTGCATTGAGACTAATACAAATGTTTACTCCCTTTCCCAATGACACAATGGTGTATGGTTGGGGGTGTGGAATTGTCAATGAATTCATTCTCTTGATGATCTTGGTTGAGATCAAGTACTTTTGGATACCACTATCAACAATGAAATGAAGTGGAGTCCCATTCAACCACATTTTTTAATGGAAGTGGTGCTCACTTCCTTAGGCTCCTCTAACTCACATGGTTGGATATTTGTGGTTGTGATGGTAGAAATAGGTTATGTGTAGACGATCCACCTTCCCTTATTTCACTTCAAATTAGAGTCTAAGGGAAATTCTAATTCTTAATATTTCAACACATCTATTAATGACTTATTTGAGTGACATTTGTTAGTGTTGCACTAGGGGATTTTGTGGAAATTAGACCACTTTCCAATGTCCTTCTTTCAATTTATATTACCCTCCTTTACCTATATCTTAGACTGGTTGTTCTGAGATTGGTTATCATTTCTTTGTCCTTTATTTTTTGAGTGAGAGTTTCCTTTACTATGGTTTTTCTATGGTATATTTGTATATACAAACTCTTCTTGTTCTCCTTCTTAATTGTTTTCCTTGAGAGATTTGACAAGAAGGATCTCAAGCTTCACTTCAGAGAGTTGTCTCAACTCTAGCAGAGAGGTATCCACGCGGCTTATATATCTGCATTTCATAGGGTTGTTGTGATGGTGACAAACATTTCATAGGATTGTTTGGAAATGTTGTTTGTTGAGGGGATATTGGAGCCTCTACGAGGATGGGTCAAGGCTTACAAGCCTACCTGTTTATAGGATGCAATCCGTAGAGCCTGTGATATGTAGGATGAAATACCTAAAAGTGAGTTTCTGCCCAAACCCACTTTTAATATGAAGACTAAGGACACTAGACCACCTCATAGAAATTGGGTTAGAAATCCCAAAGTGGATGAAGAGACCAGAAGGGAATTGAGGAAAAGGAAATTATGTTTTGGCTGTCAGGAACCATGTGCACAAGAACACAAATGCACTAGGAAGGACAAAATGGGAAAGGCTCATTATATTGAGGTATACTATGACAATTATAGTGATGTGGATGAGGAGGTGGAGCAGGAACATGACCAGGGACATCCAACATGAGGTGACGAGTCTTCACAGGCTGGGGTTAAGGGCCCAGTCATGGCCTCAATGTCAATATTTCTGAGGTATCATACTTTCAGGTTCAAAGGTGTCCTACATGGGCACAAGGTGATGGTATTGATCGATGGGGGAGAATCCCATAACTTCATTGAAGCTAACATGGTCGAGAGGAGAGGAATTCAAACAAAGGAATTTGATGGGTTCATATTAGTCATACCTGGAGGAAACTAGATGAATTGCACCAAATGGATTCCCAACCTCACAATAACCATGGGAAACTACACAATGACAGATGATTTCTTCGTGGTGGACGTACCATACACCAATGTAGTGTTGGTAATTCAATGGATTTACTCTATTAGGAGATACACTACTGATCAGACAACCATGGAGATGGAGTTCACATATTAGATTTAAAGAAGTGTCTATGAATACATGCCAATGCATGAGAAAGATTGTGTCATGCCAACATGGGAAGTCCTTGAGGCATGGTGATATAGGTGGGATGTGTGTTTTATTTCTAAATAGAGATGAAAATACAAATTTGTCATGCATCTTCGGAGGACTTAAAATTACTCCACAAACATCATAAAGTAATTAGTGATATTCCTCCTGACATTCCACCTGATAGTTTTTTTGATCATATCATAGAGTTAGATGAGGGGTTAGAAGTAGTTATCACAAAATCCTATAGACACCTTAAAGTCTATAAAGGACGAGATTCAGAAACCATCAAAGAATTGTTGAAAATGGGCCACATCCACCCTAGTTCCAACTCGTTTTCCTCTTCTATTGTCTTAGTTAAGAAGAAAATACTCTATAGTATTAATTGACTACAGAAATTTTGTTAATAAGAAAACAATCAATAATTGGTACCCCATACCCAGGATCAATGAATTAATGGACGAGCTCAAGGGAGATTATTTTTTCTTTCCGAGATTGATTTTCAATCAGGGTACCATCAGAGTAATGTACGAGAGCAGGACGTACCTAAGAAAACCTTTCAATTCCACTACAAGCATTATGAGTTTCTAGTCATGCCATTCGAGCTAAATAATTCCTTGCCACTTTTTAGTCATGCATGAATAATGTTTTCAATAAGCAGCTGAGAATTTCTTATTGGTGTTCTTTGATGACATCCTCATACACAAAAAAACATGGGAAGACCATATGCGATATCTTGATGAGGTACTTGGTATTATAGATGGTCAACAATTGTATGCAAAGGAATCCAAAATTCTTGAGTGGTTATGACTTATAGATGCTCTAATTGAGACGTCATTGGAGCAAAATGAGATGCGATTGCCAAGAAAAGATCAAGGTGATCATTGAGTAGCCAACTCCTAGGAATGTGATATAAATAAAGAGTTTCCTTAGTCTCTGCACTTACTACATGAAATTTGTTAAACAATTCTCACAGTTGACAACACCACTGACCCATATCACCAAAAAGAGGGCTTTCATTTGGATAGAGGCTGAGAGATATTAGAGAAAATCAAAGCGGTGGTAGTTCATTCCCTATTACAGCACTCCCTAATTTCCTCGTGTATCTTGGAGTGAAATGCTTTAGGAATGGGATAGGAGCTATATTGATGTAAATTTGTCACTCGATCATGTTTGAAAGTCGCAAACACTAAGAGTATGAGCGACATTATTCCGCCTCTTGACAACGGTGTGTATATTTCATTCTTGACCACATTTTGGTAGTACACAGTGCGGCTTGGGTTGAGGTAAAGACTGATCATAATAGTTTGAAGTTTCTCATGGAGCAAAGGAGTTGAGCGAGCGACATAAACATGGATCAATAAAATCCAAGCCTACAATTTTGAAATTGAAGTTGACAACACCACTGACCCATATCACCAAAAAGAGGGCTTTCATTTGGATAGAGGAGGCCCGGGAGATATTCGAGAAAATCAAGCAGGTGATGAGTTCATTCCCTATTTTAGCACTCCCTAATTTCACTCAGCCCTTTATCTTGGAGTGAAATGCTTTAGGAATTGGGATAGGAGCTATATTGATGTAAATTTGTCACTCGATCATGTTTGAAAGTCGCAAACACTAAGAGTATGAGCGACATTATTCCATATATGACAACGAGATGTTGGCCATATTTCATTCTTTGACCACATTTTGGTAGTACCTGGTGCGAAACAGGTTCAAGGTAAAGACTAATCATAATAGTTTGAAGTTTCTCATGGAGCAAAAGGAGTTGAGCGAGCGACACCAAACATGGATCAGTAAAATCCAAGCCTACAATTTTGAAATTGAGTATGTGCAAGGAAAAAATAATGTGGTTGCTGACACCATATCCAAGAGACCCCCCCTCTCTCTCATGGAAATTTCAATGGAATGTAAGGCACTTCTATTGGTATAATACTCCAAAAAGAATTTTTCTGGTGAGATACTTGATGGTCAGGTCTCCGATGATAGGTACAGGGTTATTGAAAACATCATATATTATAAGGATTAGATATACTTAGTACTTTAATCTTAGCTGAAAGACAAAATTCTACATGCTACATATAATTCTCCTTTGGCAGGGCATCCAAGATACCTGAAGACTTATAGACAAATTTGAGAGAGGATCAATTGGAAGGGTCTCAAGATTGATGTACTGAATTTTGTATGGGAGTGCCACATATGTTAGTAGAATAAGGAAAAACATACCCATATAGCAAGATTTCTCCAACCGCATCCCATCCCTGAACAAAAATGGGAAATCATTTCGATGGGTTTTATTACAAGGATGCCCCAGGTTCAAGGGAAGGATTATATATATGGTGGTTGAAAGGATTAATAGATTCACCCATTTATTTTCCATATCATCCAAATACTATGCAACACAGGTAGCATAATTGTTCTTCAGAGAGGTATTTCGACCGTATGGACTGCCCAAGACAATTGTTAGTGATCGAGACAACACATTCATGGGGGGTTTTGGGCATGAGCTGGTCAGACTTGTAGAGACATAATTAACACCCAATACTAGTTATCACCCTCAAACTGATTGGAAAAACGAAATTACGAACAAATGGATCGAGGGGTATTTGATAAATTACGTTTCGGGGAAACAGAAGGCATGGATCAAATGGCTTCACTTGGGTGAGAATTGTTATAACACCACCTAGCACATGTCGAGCGGGATGGAACCTTTCAAATATTTATATGGTTATGATGCCACCACCTTTGTGGATCGAGCATTTAAGGACAATCGAGCACCCTAAGCCAAATATTGGATTTAGGATATTTAGGACATCTTGCGAACTCTCAAAGATAGCTTACAGACGACACATAATCAGTATAAGATGTATGTCGATAATCATATAGTGGAGTGTATTTTGGAGGTGGGGGACTTGGTATACCTTCGCTTCCATCCATACATGTATTGATCATTGAAAATGAAAGGGGAAAAGAAATTGAAGCCACAATTCTATGGTCCCTACAGGATTTTGAGGTGAGTCTGGGAGGTAGCTTATGACTTAGAGATTCCAGAGAGGTGTAAGATACACAATGTCTTTCATGTTTCATGCCTTAAGAAGGCAGTGGGACAACATGTTGTCACCTCTACATATCTTCCACCATTGGATGATGAGGGGCATTTGATTCTAATTTTGGAGGTGATGGCTACTAGAGAGAGGAAGTTAAGGAACATGAGCATCAAAGAGTACCTAAACAAATGGAAAAAAATGCCTATCAAGGACGCCACTTATGAAGAAGAGAAGATATTGCAACATCCTAGGTTGCAATTTCTTGAGGACAAGCAATCTCAGGCGGGGAGGACTGTAATGTCCTGGTTGGCCTATGAGGGATAATGAGTGGTTCCTCTAGCCTAACTTGGTTCTCGTAGGCTAAGTCGGAAAAGTCACCTAGGAAACTCTACTTTTTCCTAGGAAAAACTGTTATAAAGTAAAAAAAAGGAAAAAGGGGGGACATAGGTCTTACGAAAATTAAGTCACTTAAAAATTATAAAGTGTGCAAGAATAAGTCAAATTAAAAATAAAATAAAAGTAAGCTGAGCGGGAAATAACCCAATGGAGAAATAAAAGAGGGGAAATTAGGGGGTGCCCCTCATTCTTTCATTTTTTCTCATTGATAAAATAGATTTGGAGAGCTCTTGGAGAGTCTTCTAGTGTTTTTGGAAAGCCTTTGTAGTTATCTTTGGCTTCTGTGTTGCAACGATACACCCTAGCTAGTTTTTGAAGAGATCACTTCATATTTGTTGCTTGTGCTTCAGTGTGGTTAAGTTCCCATCATTTGGAAGTGCAATTTTGTGTGTAGAAGTCGATGGTTGTTGTGTGAGATAAGTTCCCCCCATGTAGGAAGAGTTTTCCTTAGTGGGTAGAGTTATCTCATTCAAGGATCAAGTTTCCTTGAAGTTGAATCATATTTATTTCTTTAGACCCAATTTATGGCATGTGGAGCAATTTTATCTACTACATGCTGAGTTTTCTCACTAGTTGCTCGTTTTCCCTTAGTGTTGGGTGAGTCCTTGCTTCCCTGGTTGGATTTTTTTACCTTGGGGATGATTTTACCCCTTGTTGGGTTGTGCTAATACTTGGGAGGTTGATTTACACCATTGGGGTTGAAGATTACTTGAAGGAACATTTCACCTCTATGTTGGGCACATTTATGAGTTTCCAGACGGAGATATTTTCATAGAAAGATTGAGTTATTCAGCTAGAGACCATATACTCTCAAGTGGGGACGCGTTTCATATATGATGGTCACATATTTCACATTGGAGTTCAAATTTATCAGCTGGGAGAATTATTATCAGGTTTGGGAGTTGGAATATTTGTATGTTGGGTCCAATACTCTGTTACAAGCTTACTGGGCACTAGTGGCTCCAACCATTACCTACATGCCACTATAATACTTCAATTTGTTGCATATTATTCATTACAGGTGGCCTTATCTCTTGTACATCAAGCCATTTTCCAACTGTAAGGCATGTGCATACAGAGCCGAGTCATAAGAAAATAAATATAAATACATAAATTATTTCTAATTTACTTCTTTATTTACTGTTCCATAATAATAATAATGTTAAGTAGTATAATAATGAACAACAACATAATGAGCATAATTAAAAACAACATAATGAGCATAATGAACAACATAATAATTAACAACAACATAATAAGCATAATGAACATCACAATAATGAACAATAACATAATGAGCATGAGGTATTTACCTCAACCCGATTTTCAACCTCAAGCTTATGAATCCTACCCAAACTGAGTAAACTCCCAGCCAACTAGGAACAACCTCTCCAGCTCCCTAGCCCCAGGAATCCTTACAGTTTCCTAGCCCCTGAGCCCAAAATTCCCAGCAATCACGATGCCCCTGTGAGAGTCCTCAAGAAAATTTGTAAGAAAAACTGTTGCAGCTAGAAACTATTTCCTTCCCTCCTCCTTCTTCCTCTCCCAATTTTCTTCCCTTCCATAAACCAAAAATATCACCGAACCCAAAAGCTCCCCTTCCCTAGTCCTCTCTTCTCCCTTATCTTCCTCCCTCCAAATCCTTTCTCCAACCGTCTTACCCCTCATTAATTCCTCAACCACCTTATCCCTCCCATTAATTGGTTCAACTACCAATAATAACTATATTATAATAAAGTCTCCATAAATCTATTTTAATAATTCATTAAACTAATATTTATCATTCATGATAATTAAATAATTAATTAGGGTTGTTACATACACCCACCCTTCAAGAAACTTCATCCTGAAGTTAGGTTAATTTACAATACAAGGGAAATGACACATGGTTTATACATTCATATCCAATAAACAACATCATCATTAAACAAAAAAAAACTTATACATACTAGTGTACATGTGCAAGAAATACATGTGTAGCTAACACATACAAGGCTTACACATGTACTAATGGCAATAATTATCACACCTATATTAATTCTTGTATGCATCCAATCCAATCAACAAGACCATTCACTTCATAAACGATAATAAACCAATTAAAATGTTCCCAAAATCCATTAATTACAATAATTTATCATAACAACGTTCATTTAGACAATTGTAGTTCAGTTAAGTAATTATGAATATACATATATACATATTTTATTTTCAAAGGGGGAAAACAATAAATTCCACTACAAGGAAAAATT
>SNQJ01S0058777.1:21140-63973 GCA_010110895.2 Picea sitchensis | reverse complement strand
CAGCCACATCTCTTCTCAGAGATAAGCTACCAGCGCCCTAGCTAGTTTATTTCCATTCTGTCTGTAAGCATATTTCAGTCATTTGTTATTAATGAAATGAAGTCTTATTTTTGTTGCATCTCTCCGTTTATGTGTATTTTTGTATTTCATTGTGTTCCTACATAAATCCGGATCAATATAGGGAGTGGGATCCCTTATCAGGTAATAACTGATAGTTATTGTAATAGGAAAAAGTAGGTAACCGCTAGAACCTGATAGGATAGGTTGCAGACAGGTCGGAGAAGAGCTCGAGGAGCCACTCCTTAGATAGTTTTGTTGTATTGTATCATAGGGGAGATAAGAGATAAGAAAGAGATAATAGATTAGGGAGAGCAGAGAAGACTAGAGTAACAGAGTAGAAGAAAGATGCAGTGAAGAAATGTAATACTGTACTAACTTTATTTCATGAATGAATAGAGCAGACAAAATCGTTCCAATTCCTTGGACAATGTTGATTTTGATGTGTGATTGAATGAATGATATAATCTGTATGTGCTTTAGCTCATTTTCATTTATGTATGGTTGTTATAATTGATCATTCGAATTTGTGATGAAACTGGATAAGTTTCAATTGTTTCTCTTCTGAAACTTGTATGCAAGGTGTGCATATCGTACGCAAGCAGTGTGTCTGCAGAGTCTTAAATTGACTCAGAAGAGTTCAAAAGGAACAACAGAAACTTAGACCAAGTGCGGGGATTGCATAGCGTCAACGAGTGATTAAGTGTCGAAGAACCAGCATAGAGGAGCGCAAGGAGTGCGAGAATAATTTATTCCAAGAAATCCTTCGATCTGAGTTTGTTGAGAGCCTAGGAATGCAAGAAGTGTGTGGGAGATCAAAATCCTCAAGGGGATAAAGCTTAGAAGAGATAGCGAGGATAAATCTTCGAAGGAGGGTGAAGCTCTAAAGGCTTCACAAATTATCGATCAAGAGTTGTCCAGGAGGGAGCAGGATCCTTCCAAATCGTTGGATCTGGATAAGGTGTGCGAGCTTTAAGTCTCTTGAAGCACAGAGGAGAGCATAATGTCAAAGTCTTGAAGTCCTGAAGTGACTTGGGACCGTCCATCATTAAGAGGGACAGGTGGTGCCAAATCCACAACTCCGAAAGTTTGTTGATAAGAAGGAGGTGAAACAATCGAAGTAGATCATGATCGTTGGTCACCAGGAGATACATGTCAACAAATTAGAGGATTCGGAAATAATCACTTCGAGAGTTTCAATTGAGAGTTGAAACTCCCAAACCCTGAAGCTCGAAGTAAATCTGGATTGTTAGATCTAGAAGGACACATGGCGATCATGAGCTTTAGATAAATGCATTTGGGTTTCAATTGAGAATTGAAACTTTCGAAACCCGAAGGTCCACAGTGAATCTAGACCATCAAATCTAGAGGGACGCGTGGCAAAAATCTATGGACTCGGGGTCAGGACCCGAAGTGAATCTCAATAGTCTGATTCAGGAGGACACGTGGCAGAAATTTGCACACTTTGAGGGGAGGTGGAAGTTGAGATTTGAGTTTTCTGAAGTCCGAAGACCCGAAGGGATCGCAGTCGTTGATCTGCGAAAGACATGCATCAGTGGATCATAAGCTTCAGATAAAAGCAATTGGGGGAAGGTAAAAGTTGAGAGTTGAGATCTCCGAAGTATGAAATTATGAAATGGTTAGGGTCGTTGATTGAGGAGGGCACGTGACAGGAGATATGTCATTGCAGAGAAAGTAAGGTTTGAGAGTCAAAAACTCTGAAATCTGAATCGCAAAGCAAATCACGATCGTTGATTTGAAAGGGGTAGATCTGATCCGTTGATTTGAAAGGGGCAGATCTGAGTCGTTGATCGAGAGGCCTCATCTGAGATCGCAAGATCAATGGCCACGCTCAATTGCTAGGTTAGAAGATGCTTGAGTTTTAAAAATCTAAGAGCGGGCCGCAATTGAAACCACGGTATTGAAAAAGGGGTGTGTGGCGATTGATGGTGAATTGCAGGGAGAAAAGCAATGTGGTCTAAAACCACTTTTGGCCACCCCAAAATCATGTGTTTTACGTGAGATCATAGCCTAAGGTTACATCCAGGAAGGGGCTAGCGCCTGAAACACGATAGTTCAGCAACGCGAAGGGATAGATTGTGGGTTCCATAGTACCTATACCAAAAGGTCGAAAGAGCCTGTGTTCAATTACAGAGTGATACCATCAAGGATTTAGAGACCCATTTTGGCTCATAGAATTGAAGATCCTTGATTGGGAGGTCGTGTATGATCTGGATTTTATGAGCAGAACGAAATGACTACATATTATTACCATATGCTTAACACAGAATAACAAAGACACGATAAAACTGGTTTTCTATTCAATAAGGAAATAAGTTGAAACTATAAAATGCAGCGGAAAACAAACTTGTTGGAATGGTGGCAGCTTATCTCTGAGAAGAGATGTGATGGTTGCACTCATTCGCAAGAAGAGGATTACAATGAGGCTCTCAAGGCCTTTTTACAATAGAGAGGAGTTTCAAAAACCCTAAACATCTAAAAACCTAACCCTAGGAGATGAAGCGCCAAAAGTCATGTGGGCCCCGTTTGGGTAAGTCAGTACATCAACTTCACGGGGTGGTAACTTTTGCATACGATCTCCGTTTTAGGAATATGATAGCCCATTGGAAAGATCTATCTGAGGACTACAACAGTTGCAAAAAATTCATGTCTGCAACATACCCCAAAAAAGTAGTTTAAGGCCTCAAAACGGCTCCGGAAGTTCAGGACCCGAAAAACTGCTAAAAATAGTAAATTATCAAAATTGCTAGAAAGTTGTTTTGAGCCAACTGGAAAAGGTGGGTAGCCACCGATATCCACCTAGATCAATCCTCCATCCTTAGGAAGAAATGGTCTCCATTGCGTTGAGTTCCCCCATCAAATGAGGAAATTCCTGTTGAATTTGGCCCTGGGTGAGCCACTTGCCTTGGTGCAGGAGCTACCTTGCTTTGATGACTCGATAAAGCTGGATCCTTTGTTGTCGAGTGACCTTGATCTGTGTGTCCACAATATTATCACTGGATGCCTGTTGTATGCAGTCGGGGTTGAGATCTGTTGGTGTCAGTTGTTCTGCTACGTTTGAGGTGTCCAATAATGGTGGGAAATAAGGCCGAAGGAGGTCCAGGTTGAACACTAGGTGCAGGCCAAGGAAAGGAGGAATGTTGAGCGCAAAATAATTATCCCCCATAGCCTTGGTGATGGTGTACGGCCCATAACGGAGTGGGTGAAGCTTCTGATGGGGTCCGGTAAGGCATTCTTTCTGCAAGTGAAACCAAACTTTGTCATCCACCTGAAACTTATGTGGAACCCGATGTTGATCATGGCACTGCTTGTACTTGTCATTAGACTTCTGTAGGATATTCTGAACCTGTTGGCAAATGTGTTGGATCCTCTTAATGAACCGGGTGGCTTTTTCAACCTCAGTTGGAGTAGGAGAGGAGTCAGTTGAGGTGACCGCAAGGGGAAGTGCAACATCTATGGGACCCAATGGTTGGAATCCCAACCCCACCTGAAAGGGGTTGTGGTCGGTTGAGCTATGCAGGGCTCGGTTGTAGCTATGCTGGATATAGGGAAGACTCTCATCCCATGTGCGAGGGTGCTTGGAATTATACATGCACAGGATATGCATGATCATTCGATTTATGACCTCGGTTTGGCCATCTGTCTGGGGGTGGAAGGCTGTGGATTTGGTGAGCTTAGTGTCCAGCAGTGACTAGAGGCTCGACCAAAATGTGCTGAGAAATCGACTGTCACGATCTAAGACAATGGTTTGTGGGATTCCAAAATGTACCCAGACTCGTTCAAAGAAGAGCTTAGTAGTGGCTTCTGTTGTGATGCTCTTCTTGCAAGCAACTAGAATCGCCATCTTAGAAAAGCGATCGACAACCACAAAAACACAGTCATTTCCCCACTTAGTGGACGGGAGGCATGACATGTAGTCTATTGAGATGGATTCCCATGGTCTGTCAGGAATAGGAAGAGGGGTGTATAGGCCATGTTTCTTAGTGGTTGGTTTGGCAATAATGCAAGCAGTGCAAGACCTGATATACTTGTTGACCTCCTGTCGAAGTTTCGGCCAGTAGAAATGTTTTTGTAGTATCACCATTGTCTTTTCTATGCCGAAGTGTCCTGTCACTTGGCCGTAGTGGGATTCCCAGATCAGCTTCGCTCGCTCACTTGAGGGAACACATATATGGCCCAAATGACACAACAACCCATCCTGAAGATGGAAATTATCAACAGCTTCCTTTGCACCCAACATTTGGTAGGTGGTGGTGAAGTCCAGGTCTGTCTCATAGATTTGGGGCCATCCAGAGGTCTCATGGCCGCAGGAGTCTATCACTATGGTGAGTGCTGCGACTGGTGGTCTACTAAGGCAATCAGCTATGCGGTTGGTGCTTCATGTTTTATACTTGATGTTGAGGTGGAATTGCTTCAAGTATGTGGACCACTTTTGATGGTGGTCATTCTACAATTTTCCTTATGTCTGCATGAACTGCAGTGGCTTATAATCAGTGTGGATGACTGTCTCCATCCCAAGAATGTAATGTCATCACTAGCGGCAGGCTTGCACAATGGAGTACATTTCTTTGTCGTAAGTAGGGTACTTACGGACAGCATCTGATAGTGTCACGCTATGATAGGCCACGGGGTGGTCGTGCTGCGTGAGAATGGCACCCATAGCATAGTCTGAAGCATCAGTATCAATCTCAAAGGGATGTTACAGGTCTAGTAATGAAAGTACTAGGGCTAAGCACAAACGTTGCTTCAAATCATCAAATGCTTGTTGTTGGGGCCGGCTCCATGCAAATTTAGCCTTACCACCACCCCTGGTTATTTGGATGAGGGCCCATGCAATATGGGAGAATCCCAACACAAACCTGCGGTAGAAATTGGCAAGGCCCAAGAAGCTTCGAAGCTCAGTGAGTGTGGTTGGGGCTGGCCAGTGACGGATGACTTGGATCTTGGTTGGATCCACATGTACGCCATGTTGATCAATGATGTAGCCTAGGTAATGGACCATGTCCATGCTGAAGGATCATTTTTCCAAGTTGGCATATAGCTTGTGTTGTCGCAGGGTGTGCAGAACCTGTTGAATATGTTGCAAGTGTTCATGCCAAGTCTTGCTATAAATGAGAATGTCATCAAGATACACCACTACAAAATTATTGGTGAATGGTCGCATGATATCTTCCATCATCCTCGTGAAAGTGGCTAGAGCGTTTGTCAGACCAAAGGGCATAACCAACCATTCAAAAAGGTCTTCCTTTGACTTGAAGGCAGTCTTCCATACATCTATCTGTTCTATCGGGACCTGGTGGTAGCCAGACTTTAGATCAATCTTACTGAAGTATTTGGACCCTATGAGTTGATCAAGGAGGTCGTCAATTCTGGGAATCGGGTACCGGTTCTGACTGTGATTTTATTCAGAGCTCGATAATCAATGCAAATTCACCAGGTTCCATCTTTCTTCTGTACCAACATGATTGGGCTCTCGCAAGGTGATGAGCTAGGATGGATGTGCCCCTTGTGGAGCAATTCTTGGATCTATCTCTTGATCTCCTCATTCTCTAACAGAGAGCGGCGATAGACTGGCCCATTGGACAGTGGTGCGTCAAGGGTCAGATCGATGGGGTGATTGACCTGGCAGTGCAGAGGTACCCCAGTAGGTGAGGAGAAGATATCTGAGTATTCTTCCACGACCTTATATACTTGATTCTACTATGTGGAGAGGTCGACCACAGAGACCCTAGATGTGGCTGTGATTTTTCTCTCATTCTGAGAGCGAATCATGAAGAAGACAAACTTCCCCGTTTGATAGATGACCTTCTTGAATTGCTTAGCAGAAATCAAGGAAATAGAACTAGGTGGGACAGCCTCAGGTATCCTATACAATTTCCTATTCAAAGTAATAATAACACTACGAGGCCTAGACTCATATACAGCATGACGTTTCCATAAATAAGGTTGGCCCAAAAGAACATCACAAACTTCGAGAGGAGAAACATCACATAATACCTCGTCTTTGAAGGTCTTGATGTCGTAAGATAGTTGACACTATTGGCTGATGTGGAGATCGCTTCCTTGGCAGAGCCATCCAATGGTGTAGGGTTGTGGGTGCGGCGTTGTCGGCAGGGCCAGCCGCTTGACGACCTCTACTGAGATGAGGTTCTTCTGGCTACCACTATCAACGATGAAGTGCAGTGGGGTACCTTTTACCCTCATTTGTGAATGGAAGAGGTGATCCCCTTCTTATGGCTTGTCTGGTTCACCATGCTGGAGCTTGGTGGTAGCAACGGTGGAACTGGGTTCCGCGTCAATGATCTGTTGGGCACTTTAATTGTCTAATTGAATAGAAAATCAAAGTGTTCAATACAAATTGTCAACCCAGGGAAGTCTATTATTTCAAGATAATTGTGCACAGTTTATGTTAGATTATGAAAGCATCTCTAATCTAATTGTAGTAGGGAAGTTTAAAAAAAAAAAAAAAACATAGTTGTGTTGATACAAATGGAGTTCTACAGATTTGAAATCATAACTGCAATCTAAACTGATGAATATATAAAAACCCTGGATTGCCTACCATAATCTAACTTTCTAATTTACTTTTGCACGAAGAAATTCTATACTATTTGCAGAAAGGAAATCTACTTGTTGCAAGAAGGTACTTCACACTTTTATTTCTTGGAAACAATATTTTAACCTAATGCAGAAAAAGGGAAAGTAGTTCTCCAGCAATGTTCAGCAATCGACTTGTAGTTCTCATGAGACAAGTTTATGCGCATTTAACAAGAAGGAACTAAACTATAACAACAATTGTATTCTAGAAATATCTAACAGTTAAATCATTCGCATTTAAAACAACTAATCTAGAATTCAAAACAGAGGGGAATCAATGAGGAAGGTGGGCCCTTTCCTTCTCACTGAATTCACTCAAAGAAATAGGTTACAGTCTGCTAAAGAAATTCAATCCGCTCTTTCATTCAATTGCCAAAAATGTTTGTGTACAATAAGCATTACTTTTCTTTCTCCAGTCAAAAAAACTCCTTTTCATTACAAAAGATATGTTATTTAAAGTCAGAGTCATTCAGTGTTCAAAAACAGAACAGTCTTGAGAATCCCTGATTCTCAAGTTGTTCGTTAGATATCATTAATACAAAATCTAGAACTCTCCTTGATCAACATCGTGATCCAGCATATCTAATCAGCAGGTGTTGTAGCAGTCGTATAACAACAGGACTGGTGGTGTCTGTTGTAATGGCTTCCAGGATTGATAGGCCTCTGTTGCAGTAGTTGTGTAACAGCTTCCAGGATTGGTGGCATCCACTGCAACAGTCATGTAATAGCTTCCAAGATTGGCGCATAGCTGTAGCAGCAGTGAGTTTCTCGAAGTGGGTTGTTCTAAGCAATTTGATCATTAGTTAAATCATTTCGTGGGTAAAATATGTGAACATTACCAATCAAAAATGCTAAGTAAATGAAAATATAAAAGTGAGATGAATAGTTCATACCTTGGGAAAAAGGGTCTTAGTACTCATTATAATAGTCATTTAGCTTAGGAATGAGAAGGTTGAATGAGAAAAAGATGTAGTGAAAAGGGGACATTTTTGGGTCCTAACATGCCCCCCAACTGAAGACAATGCATGTCCTCATGCAAAATACATTCAAACCTTACTTTGTAGCTGAAGTAGATAACTGTCTCCTCCAGTGAAAAATTGCTAAGAGAAATTGCTAAGTGTCGGTATTGAAAAATGTTGTGTCCAACAGAAAATATGTTGCGTCAACGATCTGTCTGAGTTTCTTTATCTCGGAGAACAGAATAAGTTTGATTTTCTCGAGTAATAACTCGTGAAGGAAACAAAGGTTCTTGTTTGCAAGCTTCTGGTATACCAGCAGTTGTTTTATGATGTTGAGATCTCCTCTGTTTTATTGATTTTTGTGTAGCAGTAAGTTCATGTTGTTGATACTGAGAGGGGGGTGAATCAGTATCAAGTACAATTTAAAAACCTTTTTCAACTTATACTTAAACCATTCAATTATATCTAATGAGCAATGAACAATAGTATAAGAGTTACACAAATACACCATGCACAATATATGAGAAATAATCAATAGTTTTTGTTCAAGGGAAGTAATGACTTCCAAAGGTAGCTACAGCTTCCAAATGTAGAGGTAGGGATAAACCTCCAAGAGGAATATACAATCATCCAATATCAAGAGAGATTTCAACTCTCCATCCTTGCCCCTTCCTTCCACCCAAGAATATATGAGAGATAATAAAACTTTACTTCCATCCTTGCCCTCTCCTTCCACCCAAGAATGGTATGAGAGATAATAAAACTTTACATTAAATCACTCATTCAACCAATCATCAATATAGAACCTGATAATGTTTCCTAGACTTCTTCACTGCACTTTTCAATTTTGGAGTACTATGATCCCTGTGATAATATTACCTTGTGCATTCTCTCAAACTTCTCCAATTTTCACTCCTTGAATCCCTCCCCCAAAAGAGGTTATAGAAAGAATGGTAGACTTTATTCAATTCCTCGGCTCATTCTCAAGACCCACTCAGGCAAGATGCTCTGTGTACTAATATTTAACATCCATTCTCAAACTCACACACAAGAAAATAAAGTCCGTAATATTTCCAATGGAAGTGGTCCTACATAATTTGGACTCTGTGTATGAAGAAGTTATGAATGTTTTCACCTGGAACACATGTTTATTGACTAGTCAGATCGGTCACAAACCCTATCTTCCACAAAGTGTAATCTCCATAATTATAGCGAATCAAGAGCTGAAATTTTTGACCAAAGGTACCTTGATATGTCTTGTCAATACCATACGCATTTCCACCATCTGAATCGCTCTAGAAAAAAATATAGAAAAATGGTAAGATGAACTAAAAATATACCTTAGAACACACCAAAAGACTTCATCCTCCCTTGAAATCCAAATTTCTTTACTCTTATTTCTCCTGAAATTCAACTTGTATCAAAATTAATGTATACGATGTTTATTTATACCATTTTATGTCACTTCATTTTAACAACATTAGGGCCGACCACACTTTCTCTTATATTTTGTAATTATTTCTTTAATTATCTTCGTGGCCTACATGTACTTCCTCTCAATTCACTCTTGTCATCTTCAAAAATTCATTTCTTTCCAACCATGAGGATCCATAAAATGGGCCATACAATCGGAAACAACATGATGTATACTATCCATTCATGGTACATGTAACTTTCCTTCATGTCCAAATACCTTTATCAATCTTATGGGTCCAAAACCCATGACTAGGGTTGACATCAATGACAACAACCAATCTTCCAACAATCTCCCCCTTTGTCATTTATGGAACACTCATGACCCCCCTATCACTGTGATCCCACTTTCTCCCCCTTTACATCAATGGAAAAGGTTAGGCTTGCTCTCCCCGAGTTTAATGGCAAAGGTAACCTTCTTCTTTAGGACTGCTCCCCCCTAAACATGTGGCACCCAATAATACTTCATCCTATTTTGGTCTTGGGACTTTTTCTTCCCCTTTGGAATCATTTTGTGTGGTTTATGTCTTCTCTCTCTTCTTCATCTCTAGAATGTATATGTTGTTCGATCTTATTGTTGCACAAACCAATCTCTCCCGAAGTTATTTTCTCCCATTTTACATTTTCTGAACTGGAACAAGAGTGTATCCTGATCACATATTTTGCTAACACTGAGGGAGATTATGTTTCAGATCTTCAACCAATAACTTTTTCTCACTTTACGTTTTCATTTCCAATCTTTATAGTTCCTTTCCAAGTATTTTGGTAGATGAGTCATTTCCAAATGCAACATTTCCACCTCTTCTTCAAGTTGACAATCTTACTTTTGATCTCCCATTATAAGGAGATGAGTAAACCCACCATCTAAGTGTCCATTCATCTTCTTTGTATCTCTTTAGCAACCAATGCTATTCAAAATTTTCATTTGTGGAATTTCTTTCCTCTTTCGATGTTGTAGTTGGTATGTAGACATTTGACATACAATTATCCTCCTTCATCTCTCTGCAATATCAGGTCAGCACCAAGATTATCAGACTTGTAGCATACAATATTTTTGATCCATTAATTGGTCAAATTGATTATAATTTCTTTTGATAGGTCTACAAACATTTCCATATCTATTACATTTTCACCATTCATGTAGCTTGTATAGTTATTCATTTCATTGATTCTACAATTACTGCTCTTAGGTCCAAAACAAAAGTACAATGTCCAAGAAAGAAATTTGATAATTGGCATAAGTGATCTTCTTTGTGGTGTGTGGTCCATCCGGGTTCACGATCTATTCTTCTTAGTTTCCTTCATAATGATCAAGTTACACTGGCGGGAGAGGGATCTTCTTGATGTCTCATTCTCTCAATTCTAGTCTTACATCTTGTTGTTCAACTTGTTCGAGAGTGTTGGTTTCATCATTTTAAAATTCCTTCTCTTGTTTTGTTTTCTTCAAACTGCCATTGTATCCTAGTCCTGTCTTTCATTTGGAGATCTTTGACTGCTAAGGATCTCATCTAATTTTCTTTCGCTTTTCTCAACTCTTCAACTTTTTGTATGTTAATACTAGTAGCTCCCCCTTTGTGTGGAATCCCAATTTTGCTTTCAATTTCATAATCTCTAGAATTGTTCCTTCCTAAGCTATTAATGGTCTCTTTCTTAAAGATTGTATTTATCTTCTTCACAACTACTCACTCCACCTTTTAGTATTATGTTTTGTGTTTCTAAGCTTCATATTTTCTGGCCAACATGCTTCAATTTTTCAAGATTCTCATCTCTTGTTCACTCTATGTATTGTTCTTATATCCCCAAAAGAATCAAGGTTGGTTTCTTCATAAGGATCTTCAAATGATTTCTTCCTCTTTAGAATTCTTATGATCATCATCATGGCTTTCTTGGGTTATGAAGAAGACTTCTCTTCCATCATTATCTTCTTCATAACCTAAGAAACCCAGGACGATGATCAAGGTTGGTTTCTTCATCCTTGGAGTAGAAGATTTCTTTTATTGTTGAGACTTCTCTTTATAGCATTTTTTCAACAATATGTCCCATTCTACCACGCTAAAGCATTTGAGAGGAGACTTACTTTTGTATCTTCCACTTCCTTTCTGGAAGCTTCTTACGAAATTTTATATTTCTTGATCAAGTTCGTTATCCTTGTATTTTGTCTCTTTATGGCTTTAAAGGCTACTTCATTGTTTGTCAGGTCACTGTACCTGCTCTCATTTCATATGCCATAAGAGTCCCATGTAATTCATCCATTGTCATTTTGGTCAAGTCCCTAGTTTCTTCAATGGCGGAGACCTTAGCATCATAATTTAAGAGAAGTGATCTCAACACTTTTGTACAACCAAGGATTAATATATCTCTTATCCTAATCCTATGATGGAATTGAAAACTTCATCTACTAGTAGAAAATAGGTTGCAATATCTCCTTTTCATCCATTTTCTATATTTTCAAACTATGATCTATGTCGTTGAAGTTTGACCTGCTTTACTTTTGATCACCTTTGTAGATACCTTGAGTTTGTCCCATACCTATCTAGCAGCATTGGCACCAACCATCACTTTGATAGCAATGGTTGGTGCCAATGATGCTAGAATAACATGTCCTGGGTTTTGAATTACAACTCATAAGCTTCTTCATTTGACTTGGCTTTGGAGCAAGATTTGGGATTACATAGCCATTTACAATTGAGTACCAAATGTCTAATCCCAAAGCCATTAGGGTTAGTTTTCACCTATCACCAAGTATGCATAATTTCTTCCATCAAATTTTTGAATCCCATTTGAAATGTGCTCATGGTCATCCATCTATGCTCGACATTTTCCTTCCAAAGAGTTAAATCCATTCTCAAGGTAACCGCCTGACATACCAATTGTTGATACTCTAGAGGGTGAATCGCATTAAGTACAATTTAAACATTTTTCAACTTATACTTAAACCGCTCAATTATATCCAATGAGAAATGAACAATAGTATAAGAGTTACACCCACACCACACAATACACCATGCACAATATATGAGAAATAATCAATAGTTTTGTTCAAGGGAAGTAATGACTCCAAAGGTAGCTACCAAATGTAGAGGAGGGATAAACCTCCAAGAGGAATAATAATATACAACCTCCAATATCAAGAGAGAGTTGAACTTCCATCCCGTCTCCTTCCCTTCCCACCCAAGAATATATGAGATAATAAACTTTTACATTAAATCCCTCATCAAATTATCAACCAATCATCACATAAACCCCGATAATGCTTCCCGACTTCTTCTAATTTCCAATCCTCAATTTTGAGTACCATGATCCTCAGATACATACCAATGTATTCTTTGAAACTTCTCTAATTTTCACTCTTTGAATCCTCCCAAAAAGAGGTTATAGAAAGAATGGTAGACTTTATTCAATTGGCTCATTCAAGACCCAACTTGTACATCATGCCTCACGCCAATATTTAACATCCGATTCTCAAGTCACCAAAAGAAACTAAATTTCGTACCCTTTCCAATGGAAGTGGTGCCAATTCATTTGGATTCCTGCATGAAGCTGTGCTTATGATTGTTTCACTGAACACTTGTTTATTGACTAGCTTCGATCAACAAACCCTATCTTCCACAAGAGTGTATCTCCATAATTATAGCAAATAAAGAGCTTAAATTTCTACCGTAGGTACCTTTGATATGTTTTATCAATACCATAGCGACACCATCCTAATCATCTCTTAGAAAAAAAAGTTATATCAAAAAATGGTAAGACGACCAAAATAACATACCTTAGAACACATCACCAAAAGACTTCATCCTCCCTGAAATCCAAAATTTCTTTACTTCTTATTTCCTATGAAATTCAACTTGTATCAAAATGAATGTATAATGATGTTTATTTATACCCATTTATACACCGCTTTAACATTAGGCTGAACTGGTTCTCTTATTTTGTAATTCTTTCTTTAATTATCTTCGTGGCCTACATGTACTTCCTCTTCAATTCACTTTGCCATCTTCTTCAAAATTCATTTCCCTCAACCATGAGGATCCATCTGACGTGCGACATACCAATGGAAACAATATGATGTATACCATCCATTCATATGTGTTGTATATGTATGCATTGTCCTTCATGTCCAAATACCTTTATCAATCTTATGTACCCAAAACCCATGACTAGGGTTGACATCAATGACAATAACCAATCTTCCAACATTACTGTTCAAATTTTGACTGAGACAATTGTTGGTCCTTTAGCGACTGGAACCTTTTTTACTGATTTTTGTGTAGCAAGAAGTTCATGTTCAGTCTTGACTAAGACAATTGTTGGTCCTCTAGCTTAATCGGAACTTTGACTATCTCATATCCTGCCTCAAAGTAAATCTTTTCACACACAAAGCACATGAGTTCTTTGTCATTCATACGCCTTTGTTTCAACAATGCTAGGATGTCCGAGTTATCCCTTATGGATTCTTCCTCACGAAAGCAACCTCTACCCTTCTTGTTTCCTCGCATTTAACTTTGCTTTGAGGTTATAATTCTCTATTATTAGTGCAACGATTCTAGAATTTTCTATATTCTCGATCTTTCTCTATTTGGGAAAATAGTTGGGCAAGTGGTACATCCTAGCACTGTTGTGTAGTCGGTTCTTGTGTAAATAAATTGTCCTGAAAGACCTGGTTCTCGGAATAGTCTCTACATGGACAGCTAATTCTTGTGTAATTTCCGTGGTTCCAGTTTGGACAGCTGGTTCTTGTGGAATAGTCTCATGGACCATTATTCCTGGGGATACTAGCTTTGTGGGACAATCCTTTGTGGGAGCGCTTGCCTGGGTGTAACAGCATCAACATGGACAAATGGTTCTTTGTGTAATAGCTATGTCTATCAGGACTGGTTCTTATGGAACAGTCTCGATTTGGACAGCTGGTTCTGTGGAACCAAATTTATCAACCATAGAGGATAGTGGACGAACAATAGGAAGAGCCCGTTCCACATAATACATCCAATTGGGTACTTTTGAAGGCACCTTAGTGGACCTGGTTCTTCTCTTGGGTAAAATAGAAATGAAAGTAGGGGTTTTCTTCTTCGTTGTTGAGGAAGAATGGGCGTTCTCCCTCAACCACACAAGGAGGATATTCTGCTATACTGGGGTCTGTGATGATCCGGACATCGTTAATGGACGTGTGATGCGCAGAATCATCAAGCGGAACCGAAGGATCACGCTAATTGAGTACATTCATTTGAAAGTATGAAAATAGTTTCCTAATTTCTATGTATAAAGTAAACCCGGTATCTGCATCAGAATTCTCTCATTGCCAAATGTACCATAGGGCTCTGATTTGTTGTTGATACAATTGGGTCAAGGGATCTCCGAGGTTTTCCCTTGAATGGACATTTTCTTTCCTGAAAAATGGTAATCGGTAATGATAGTAGGCACTTGATCGGTTGTTGTAGCAATAGGAGGGTTCAGTGTGAATGTCGGTGCAACAACAAAGGAGGTAAGAGGGGACATTGATGTTACAAAGTTGGGACCGTGCTAACCTTGCTCACTTTTTAAGTAATGCAAAGATGGGAACAGGTGTGTTCTTTTCGTGAGGACGTGTGTTACACATTATTTTCTTCAAACTTATGACTGTTAATGATAAACCCATTCCATTGCCTTCGAGGGCTGGGTCTGAAGTTCTTAAAGAAGGCGTAAGAACTTCTTTCCCGAAAGAAAATGTTGATTCTTTGTAAAACCCTTTATAAAAGGAAAAGTTCTGTGTTGCTAAGTATAGGCAGGTGTGAGAATGACCCATTCTCAGCAGGTTGCACTATAGCCAGGTGCGAATGGGCCTTGTAGGTTGCACCATAGCTAGGTGCGAGAATGCCAAAGATGTGGGAAAAATGAGCGTTTTCGTCAATCTTCTAGAAGGAGAAGCTTCTATGGTGAGGTGGCATCCTAATGGTTTGGATCTTACCACTTTCATGATTTAGTGGGTTCATCCTAACCTCCCCACCTTATCCTCAACCTATAAAGGAGAGTGAGCTCTCATGGAGAAGGGGTCTTGGTTCGCTCTTTGGCTTGGAATTATTAGCTTGATTAGGATGCCTTTGGGATTTGTTTTGTCAAGATAGATTGTGAGTAGATATCGAATCTATGGTTTTAGGAACTTTGGAGCAAGTGTGTGGAGAACTAAGGACAGAGAGGGAAGGGACTCACGCACATCAAGGCTTTGGTTGTAAGTTTCTCTTCAATTAATATGATACAGTTGATATATTTCTTTCCCCATAAAGTGAGATCTACCTCATTACATAATTCTTGATCATATGTATAGATTAGCTATTGGTATATTATTGTGATTTCTCACTTTGGTTGGTTTGTGATGTTTTGATCTTGACCGCAAAAGAGAGCTGGAGAGAAGCAAGGGAACAATGCAGACCAAGGAAGCGATTACAAGGTACACATCTTCTTCTCACTTCCAATTTAATTCAATAGTTAGATCTAGGGAAAGTTGTATATTCTGTCCCCTGCTTTGTTCTAGATCCAGGTGGATCTGGAGAGATCGGTTTGTGTCCACACTCAAGGATTTATCCAATAAAAATTACACCTTAATCGGGATCGAACCCATAATCTCTTACTCGACCTACATCAAATCTTGTTACTCGTTTTGTGTCATTGATGTGGGATACATTAAGGTTCACCTTCCAACAAATCTCACTCAATCGACATCAGCACATTATCCAAGAATTAGACTAGAAACTAATTGGTACCTTGAACTTGCATGCCCTAATGGCGTGTTTCACCTCTCGGCGTTGGTTTTCATTATTGACCCCCTCGACGGGGAGATTCCGGCCGAGTTCGACTTCAACTCATTAATTCATTACATTCGTTGGATTGTACTAAAGTACCTTTGGGAGTCACACATTAATGGTGATTTCCCTCAAGACTTGTTAATCCAGATACACCAATGACCGTAATCGTTTCTACTACGTTCGACTCTCAAAGACATGTAATCGCTATTGGTTAGCTTCACTATAGAGTGGTGGATGAAGTTCCCTAATCTTTCTGCATTCAGTTGTGCTTTGGAGTATATTCAATGTATTGTTGCATAGATCCACATTGTATGTCCTGGTGGCTATGTTCAAATTTGAGTCTTTAACACATAGGATCCACATTGTATTTTGGTGGCTATGTTCAGATTTGATCTATAATGGTACAATCCAGCATGTTTGGTGGCCATGACTCATCTTACTTGACATGGATCTTTGCATGTCTACATTTATGCTTTGAGTCATTTGTATTCTGGTATGGGAATGTCACCCCTGCTGATGATATATTATTGTACCGTGTTTCCTTGTTTGTTGGCGGTTTTCGACATAATCGGCTCCTTGTTCCTCATTATCGAGACTGACAAAGTATTTTAGCTATCAGTATGTTCTAACTTCATAATTGGGGGCTCTCTGCTACACATTACTTTCATCATCCCTATCATTAATATGTAAACCCATCACAGTTCTCTGTGGGTCATGGGTTTGAGTTCCTAAAGAAGGAAGTATGTAAGAACTTTTCCCGAGAAGAAATTTGATATTCCTTTGTAAAAACCTTATAAAAGGGAAATTCGCAGGTTGCAGTATAGGCGTGGTGTAAAGAATGACCAATTTCTCTGTCTATAGCTGGTGTAATACCAAGTAAGTTGCACTATAGCTAGGGTGCTAGAATGCTGACGTAGAAAAAAAAAAAACGAAGGCTGGGGAATCTCTAGAAGGAGAAGCTTCATGGTGAGGTGGCATCCCAATGGTTTGATCTTACCACTTTCATGATTTAGTGGGATCATCCCAACCTCCTCACCCTATCCCCTCTAACTTATAAAAGGAGAGGAGCTCTCATGGAGAAGGGGTTCTTGAGCTTTTTAGCTTTGGTTAGCTTTGGATTTTTGGGATTAGCTTGGATTAGAGTGGTTTTGAGATTTCTTTGTCAAGATAGATTGTCAACAGCTACCGATATATGGATCTAATCCTTGGAGCAAGAAGTGTGTGGGGAATCCAAGGGACAAGAGGGAAGGGACCCTTGCACGACATCAAGGCTCATCAGAAAGCCTTTCCAATTAATATGATATAGTGATATTTTTCTTTCCCATAAAGTGAGATCTAATTTATTACATAATCTCGGATCATATGTATAGATTAGCTATTGATATATTATTTGTTTCTCACTTTGGTTGGTTTGTGTTGTTTTGATCTCGGACCACACATACTGGAGTGAAGCAAGGAAACAACAGACCAAGGGAAGTGATTACAAGGTACATCTCTTCTCACTTCCAATCTAATTCAATAGTTAGATCTAGGGAAAGCGATATATTCTGTCTTGTTTTGTTCTAGATCCAGGTGGATCTAGGGAGATCGGTTTGTGTCCGCACTCACAGATTTATCCAATAACAATAAGGGGTAGTTTTTCAATGATAGGTGTCACAATGGACCGTGTTGACCTTGTTCTCTTTCTCGGTGATCCAGAGTTAGGAGCAGGGGTTTTCTTGTCAAAGGCAGGGGGTGGGTTTTCAATGATAGGTGTTGCAGCCAAGTGTTGTGACGCATGTTTTGATCGAGTGGTTGGTTGTTCATCTGTTTGTTCGACCATAGCTACAGGCTGTTGCAATACAATTTCATCGAGGCTTGTCTGGCTGGTGTCAAGATGGCTTCGGGTTATGCGATTGCTTTTCTGAGTCATCTTACGGACAACGACAGTAGGGGTTTGGATTGCTATTGCAGCCAAGGGCAAAGGCTCAGGAAGAGGCCCATGGGTTGTGTTTTCAAGGACTGGTGCCTGGTCTGCTACAGTAGGTAATGGGTTATTAGAAATGCCCAAACCTCTACAAATTAATAGGCCGATGAGTCTGTGATTAGAAACGCAGTTCTTGGATTTTTTTACAAAATGAGCCATGTTATGCAATGAATGGAGGAGAAAATAAGGAATGTTTATGATTTTCTGATGTCGCAGATGTGATAATAAGATGAAATCAGAAAAATAAACAACTTGGTATCGACCTTCGTAGGTAATGTACCTTTTAAGAAATTTTGCGACTTTCCCCCATGGCTCTGGTAAGGAATGGACATCTACACCTCTGCCTTTGGTATGAACTTGCTCAGTGTTGATGAGGAACCCCTTCTGTACATCCAAAATATGTGTTTTTTTGTTAAACCATCGATCTCTTGTTCTTGGCAATCCTATTACAGCAGCAATGCTTTCTTCTGATACTAGAATCCTTACCCCATTCACCATTGAATATCCTTCGGTAAGATTTTGACTAAACTCCAATACCTCATCCTCATTAAACCCCTTCAACTTTTTAAAATATGATATCCAACCATCCTGGAGAAATATTTGGTAGGCCTCTGGGTGCAGCAGCAAACTATCCAGAGTTGTGGGTTCATATCTCACAGCTGATCCTCCCATGATGTTGCTTGAGAGTCTAACAGGCACGTAGGAGGAGAAACTATCACCTAAATCAAAGATGCAACAAGCTCGAACGTGGTTTGCAGAAAGAATACAGTGTCTCGGTTAAAAGAAGTGTGGGTAGAAAGGTGGTGGAGGTGTGTATAAAATTCGAAATGGACGGCTAGATTTACGTTTCCCCCCCCAACTAAGTGGATTGGCTCTAGGTGCATCGATTTATGACAACCGGTTAGTAAATAGGAAATCGTGCTTTTATATCTTAATTACTTTAACATGTAGGATTAATCACGTACCTCATATCTTACCGCACATAACGACATGTCGGAGTTAACTGCACTATCCAACCACCATCTGAGTTGCGTGGAATAGCTGACATGATGAAGGATCGTGAGAGAAATGACAGTTGAAGCAAAAACGGAGTCCTTACTATAGTTAGCCAATTGGAAATCATCGGATGTGAAGTCAAGTCATTATGAAGCAACACTTTCAGAAAGAGAGCATCAGTATTGTCTAATAAGTGGTGATGTGGCATGGAAAGATTGGAGGGTTGGAGCAGCAGCATTGGCAAAAATGCGAAAAAAACAAAGAGTGAAGTGGCAAGAAAGAATAACGGAAATTAGTGTATCAGCAAGTTCTGCGGAAAAAATGGCGGAGGTAGGTGTAACAGCATGGAAATCGGCCAATTTATCGGAAGAAGGTGTAACAGCATGGAAATCAACCAATTTATCGGAAGAAGGTGTAACAGCATGGAAATTGGTCGATCGCTACATTACTTAGTTTCTAGGAAATTTTTCAACTTCCATGAACCAATCGTTTGACTCATTATGCGCTACTCCACCTTGTTGTTCATCAATCCACCTCCACACACATAACCGCCTGATACCTTTCAAATCTTATTAGCATAGAAAAAAAATAGAGAAATTTCAACTAAAAACAGAGAAATGCGAATTTTGCTAAGGTTATTTATATACAAGGTCTGAGCAAAAGAAGTCTTAAAGTTTAGAAGGGGAAGGAGCTATCTCCTTTCCGTTTAAGAATTGATAACCTGTATCAACTGTACATCTAGTTTTGAATTATGCCTTGGACAGTGGACGCTGATACAGACGCAAGCGATGACCATTTGCATGTAAGTGTGTATTGGATCCATCAATAGTAATCAACCAGACTGTCCCATTGGAAAAAATGGTGTCTACCTCATAATGCCCTAGCGATCGTGTATGCAGCTTAACTTGAAATTCCTTAAAGCATGAATCATACAATAGAGCCCAATATCCTTTCTGGAATAATTTCTTCTTGATGGCTCAGTCATGCCATTTTGTTCTTTGTTGTTGAATCAATGTGGTTTGATGGATGGCATCCAAACGCTTTTCATCAAGCTCGTTGAGCTGCTGCAGTCTGGCTTTCTATGCCATAGTCAATTCGAGGTTGACTGTTGATGTAGTTCTTAAGGTTTTGATTTCGAATTCAATGGGAAAAACAGGGCTTTTTCCATATACCAACTCGTAAGGAGAAAAACTAGTTGTGCTCCTCCAAGTAGTTCGGTAAGCCCATAGAACTTCATGCAATCTATCAGACCAATCCCTACGATTGTCTCTCACTGTTTTAGTAAGAATGGCTTCGATAACTTTGTTGGTGCTTTCCACTTGGCCATTGTCGTGTGGATGGTATGGAGAAGTTATTCTATGTAAAACATGATATTTACTGAGTAGAGCTTCAAATTTATGTGATGTGAAAGGGGGTCCTCCATCAGTTACCAATTCTCTAGGAATTCCAAACCTAACAAATATATCTTCAAACAAGAATGTTAAGACAACTTCTTCTGAGGCTTTGATAAGTGCTTTTGCCTCCACCCACTTGGTCATGTAATTTGTATAGACCAATATATAGACTTTTTGATTGGAAGGTGGGTGAATGGGTCCTACAAAATCCATGGCCCATCTCTCAAAAGGCTCTAACACTACCTGAGACTGGAGAGGCATCTCATCCCTGTGAGTTGGTTGACCCATGCGTTGGCAACTATCACAAGCTTGGACATACTTCTTGGCATCTTGAAATATGTTGGGCCAAAAATAGCCCATCCTTAAAATTTTATGCCCGGTCCTTTTATCAGCAAAATGACCCCCATAAGGGCCATCATGGCAAGCTTTCAGCAGATCATAAACTTCATCATCCCTCACACATCTCCTGATTTCTTGGTCCAGGCCTGTGTAGAAGAGGTATCCTCCTATCCAACTATACCTAGCACTCTTTTGAATAATCTTTCTTCTTTCTCGAGGAGATATATGTGGAGGTACCTTCCCTGCAACCAAATAATTAGCAATGTCTGCATACCAAGGTGAGTGAGAAGATACTGAAAACAAATGTTCATCAGGAAAGGAATCATCTACAGGTGAATTATCATCATTTATATGTAATCTTGAGAGAAAATCAGCAACCACATTTTCTTTTCCTGGTCTATCCACTATAGTGATGTCAAATTTCTGCAGTAGTAACAACCATCTTATCACTCGGGCATTAGTAATAGTTTTATTCATTATATATTTAATGGTTGTATGATCAGTATGAATAAAAGTGGGATAACCAGTTACATAATGCCTGAATTTATTGATTGCATAAACTACTGCCAAGAATTCTCTTTCAGTAACTGTGTAATTTAACTCAGCAGGAGCCATGTTCTTGCTGATATAGTAGATAGCGTAGGGTTCTTTGTCCTCCTATTTCCCTAGTACTGCACCAATTGTAGTGTTTGAGGCATCTGAAGAAATGTGAAAAGGAAGAGCCTAATTGGGCCCTCTCAAGATGGGATTTGTGGACAATTTTTGTTTAAGATCTGCAAAAGACAATTCACAGTTGTCAGTCCAACAAAAGTCAACTTTTTTTGTTAGTAGAAAAAACAATGGAGAGGCAAGTTTAGAGAAATTTTTAATGAATCTCTTGTAATACATGGTGTGCCCTAAAAAACTTCTTACCTCTTTCTGAGTTGATGGAGTTGGAATGTCCAAAATTACCTGGATTTTCGTTGGATCTACCTAAATCCCTGCATAAGAGATGAAGTGTCCCAGCACTACCCCTTCATGCATCATCATATGGCACTTTTCTGTACATAAAGAAAGATGATACTGTCTACATCTCTTGAGCACTTTTTCCAGATTAGACAAAGCATCTTTGAAATCAGTACCATAAGGTGTAAATTCATCCATGAATATTTCCATACAGTCATTCACCGTATCAGAGAAAATACCAATCACTGCTCTCTGGAAAGTGGTTGGTGCATTACACAAGCCAAATGGGAGAACCTTGTAGGAAAATGTACCCCAAGGGCTGGTAAAGGTGGTCTTATCTTGGTCCTGTGGGGCAATTTGTATCTAGTTATAGCCACTAAATCCATCTAGGAAAGAAAAATATTTTTTTCTGGCTAAGTTATCTAAAACCTGATCAATAAATGGCAAAGGGAAATGATCCTTCTGTGTGGCCTTATTCAGGGCTCTATAGTCCACACAAAATCTTCACTTACCATTCTTTTTAGGCACAATAACCAACGGTGATACCCACTCATTGTCTGATATAGGATAGATGAATCTGACATTGAGAAGTTTCTGAAGTTCTTCCTTAACAATTTCTTTAAGGTTTGAGTTCATCCTCCTTTGCGGTTGGAAAATGGGTCGGCATTCTTCTTTGATGTATATATGGTGGGTGTATAGTTCGGAGGGAATGCCTTTCATATCCATGTAATCCTAGGCAAATGCTTCTTTATGTACAGTCAGTAATTTCATCAATCGGCGAGTTTCAGCAGTGGAGAGATCGAGATTGATGTTGAAGGTTTTTCCAGGTTCGACTTCCACAGTGACGCTCTTAGAACTGACTCTAGGAAATAATTCAGTTGTTGTTGTTTCATCATCTGTTGTTACAGCGTTCGCTATTACAGCGGTTGTTGTTATAGCTGAAACAATTTGATCGTCGGCAGTTTCTGAGAACATTTCTGAGTTCATTCGATCAAAACATGTGTCACAGCACTTGGTTGCAAAACCTATCATTGAAAACCTACCCCCTGCCTCTGACAAGAAAACCCCTGCTCTTAACTCTGGATCACCGAGAAAGAGAACAAGATCAACACGGTCCATTGTGACACCTATCATTGACAAACTACCCCCTGTCTTTGAAAATAACACCCTTGTTCCCATCTCCGCATTACCTAAAAAGCAAGCAAGGTTAGCACGGTCCACTGTAACATCAAGTCCGCTTACCTCCTCTGTTGTTTCACCGACATTCACACAGAACCCTCCTATTGTTGCAACAGTCGATCAAGCGCCTACTATCATTACCAGTGCATTTTCTCAGAAAAGAAAACGTCCATTCAAGGGAAAACCTCGGAGATCCCTTGAACAAATTGGATCAACAGCAAATCAGAGCCCTCTAGCTGCTATGACAGAGAATTCTACAGAGGTACGAATACCAGGTTTTGCTTTATGCATAGAACTTCAAGAAACTATTTTCTCCTTTCAAAATGAATGTACTCAATTCGCAGCAGAATCATCGGTTCCGCCTGATGATTCTGTGCATCACACGTCCATTGACGATGTATAGATCATTGCAGACCCCAGTATACCAGAATATCCTCCTTGTGTGGTTGAGGAAGAACACCTCGTTCCTCCTCCAACAATGAAGAAGAAAACCTATGTTGTCATTTCTATTTTATCTAGGAGAAGAACTAGGTCCACCAGGTCTATCGAAGTTGCAATTGGATGGCAAGATGTGGAGCATGCTATTCTTATTCTTCATCCACTATCCTCTATGGTTGATGCAGGGTCGATTCCACAAGAACCAACTGTCCATGTCAAGACTGTTCCACAAGAACCAATCCTGACAGACATAGATATTACACAAGAACCAGCTGTCCATGTCAATACTGTTACACCAGAACCAGCTGCTCCACAGAGGATTGTCCCACCAGAGCTAGTAATACCGGAACTAATGGTCCATGTCGAGACTGTTCCATAAGAACCAATCCTGACAGACATAGTTGTTACACAATAACCAACTATCCATGTCGAGATTGTTCCACAAGAACCAGTCCTGCCAGACACAGTTGTTACACAAGAACCAGCTACACAGCATGCTGAGGATGTGCCACTTGCCCAATTGTTTGCCCAAATAGAGCAAAAGATCAAGAATACAAAAAATTCCAGAATCGTTGCACTAATAACAGAGAATGATAACCTCAAAGCGGAGTTAAATACCCTGAAACAAGAGGTAGAGGTTGCTCGACAGAAGAATCCAGAAGGGATAACCTTGGACATCCTAGCATTGACAAAATCTGTTATGGACAGAAACAAAGAAATCATGTGCTTTGAGTGCGGAAACATTTACTTTAAGGAAGGATATGAGGTAGTCAAAGTTCCAGTCACTAAAGGACCAGCAACTGTCTCAGTCAAGACTGAACATGAACTTACTGCTACACAAAAACCAGTAAAAAAGGTTTGAGTGGCTAAAGGACCAACAACTGTCTCAGTCAAGACTGAACATGAACTTACTGCTACACAAAAATCAGTAAAATAGAGGAGATCTCAACGTCATAAAACAATTGCTGGCATACCAAAAGCTTGCAAACAAGAACCTAAGTTTCCTTCATGAGTTGTTACTCAAGAAACTCAAACTGATTCTGTTCTTCGAGATAAAGAAACTCAGACAGATCGTTGACGCAGCAGATTTTCTATTGGACACAGCATTTTTCAATACCAACACTTAGCAATTTCTCTTAGCAATTTTGCACTGGAGGAGACATTTATCTACTTCAGCTACAAAATAAGGTTTGAATGTGTTTTGCATGAGGACATGCAATGTCTTTAGTTGGGGGGCATGTTAGGACCCAGAAATGTCCCTTTTCCACTACATATTTTGCCCATTCAACCTTCTCATTCCTAAGCTAAATGACTATTATAATGAGTACTAAGACCCTTTTTCCCAAGGTATGAACTATTCATCTCGCTTTTATATTTTCATTTACTTAGCATGTTTGATTGGTAACGTTCACATATTTTACCCATGAAATGATTTAACTAATGATCAAACTACTTAGAACAGCCCACTTCAAGAAACTCGCTGCTGCTATAGCTATGCACCAATCTTGGAAGTTGTTACATGACTGCTGCAGCGGATGCCACCAATCCTGGAAGTTGTTACACGACTACTGCCACAAAATCCCGTCAATCCTGGAAGCCATTACAACAGATGTCACTAGTCCTATTGTTATACAACTGCTGCAACACCTGCTGATTAGATATGCTGGCTCACGATGTTGATCAAGGAGAGTTCTAGATTTTGTATTAATGATATCTAATGAACAGCTTGAGAATCGGGGATTCTCAAGATTATTCTGTTTTTTAACACGGAATGACTCTGAATTTAAATAGCAGAGATTTTGTAATGAAAAGGAGTTTTTTTTTACTGGAGAAAGAAAAGTAACGCTTATTGTACACAGACATTTTTGGCAATTGAATGAAAGAGCAGATTGAATTTCTTTAGCAGACTATAACCTATTTCTTTGAGCAGATTCAGTGAGAAGGAAAGGGCCCACCTTCCTCACCGATTCCCCTCTGTTTTGAATTCTAGATTAGTTGTTTTAAATGCGAATGATTTAACTAATAGATATTTCTAGAATACAACTATTGTTACAGTTTAGTTCCTTCTTGTTAAATGCACATAAACTTGTCTCATGAGAATTAGAAGTTGATTGTTGAACATTGTTGAAGAACTGCTTTCCCTTTTTTTGCATTAGGTTAAAATCTTGTTTCCGAGAAATAAAAGTGTGAATTACCTTCTTGCAATAAGTAGATTTCCTTTCTACAAATAGTATAGAATTTCTTCCTGCAAAAGTAAATTAGAAAGTTATATTAGGGTAGGCAATCCAGGGTTTTTATATATTCATCAGTTTAGATTGCAATTATGATTTCAAATCTGTAGAACTCCAACTGTATCAACACAACTGTGTTAGTGATAATGTTTGTTTTTTTTTTTTTTTTAACTTCCCTACTACAATTAGATTAGAGATGCATTCATAATCTAGCATAAACTGTGCACAATTATCTTGAAATAACAGGCTTCCCTGGGTTGACAATTTATATTGAACACTTTGATTTTCTATTCAATTAGACAATTAAAGTTACTTAGTTTCTAGGAAGTTTTTCAACTTCCATGAACCAATCATTTGACTCGTTATGCGCTACTCCACCTTGTTGTTCATCAATCCACCTGCACACACATAACCGCCTGATACCTTTCAAATCTTATTAGCATAGTAAAGAAAATAGAGAAATTTCAACTAAAAACAGAGAAATGCGAATTTTGTTGAGGTTATTTATATACAAGGTATGAGCAAAAGAAGTCCTAAAGTTCAGAAGGGGAAGGAGCTAGCTCTTTTCCATTTAAGAATTGATAACCTGTATCAACTGTACATCTAGTTTTGAATTCTGCCTTGGACAGTAGACACCGATATAGACGCAAGCGATGACCATTTGCATGTAAGTGTGTATTGGATCCATCAATAGTAATCAACCGGACTATCCCATTGGGAAAAACGATGTCTACCTCGTAAGGCCCTAGCCATCGTGTACGCAACTTACCTTGAAATTCCTTAAAGCGTGAATCATACAACAGAGCCCAATCTCCTTTCTGGAATAATTTCTTCTTGATGACTCGACCATGCCATTTTGTTCTTTGTTGTTGAATCATTGTGGTTTGATGGATGGCGTCCAAACGCTTTTCATCAAGCTCGTTGAGCTGCTGCAGTCTGGCTTTCTGTGCCATAGTCAAGTCGAGGTTGACTGCTGATGTAGTTCTTAAGGTTTTGATTTCGAATTCAATGGGAAAAACATGGCTTTTCCATATACTAGCTCGTAAGGAGAAAAACTAGTTGTGCTCCTCCAAGTAGTTCGGTAAGCCCATAAAGCTTCATGCAATATGTCAGATCAATCCCTATGATTTTCTCTCATTGTTTTAGTAAGAATGGCTTTGATAACTTTGTTGGTGCTTTCTATTCCTATTCTTCATCCACTATCCTATATGGTTGATGCAGGGTCAGTTCCACAAGAACCAACTGTCCATGTCAAGACTGTTCCACAAGAACCAGTCCTGACAGACACAACTGTTACACAAGAACCAGTTGTCCAGGTCGATACTGTTACACCAGAACCAGCTGCTCCACAGAGGATTGTCCCACCAGAGCTAGTAATACCGAAACCAACGGTCCATGTCGAGACTGTTCCACAAGAACCAGTCCTGACAGACACAGTTGTTACACAAGAACCAATTGTTCATGTCGAGACTGTTCCACAAGAACCAATCCTGCCAGACATAGCTGTTACACAAGAACCAGCTACACAGCATGTTGAGGATGTGCCACTTGCCTAATTGTTTGCCCAAATAGAGCAAAAGATCAAGAATACAGAAAATTCTAGAATCGCTGCATTAATAACAGAGAATGATAACCTCAAAGCGGAGTTAAATACCCTGAAACAAGAGGTAGAGGTTGCTCGAAAGAAGAATCCAGAAGGGATAACCTTGGACATCCCAGCATTGACAAAAGTTGTTATGGACAGAAACAAAGAACTCATGTGCTTTGAGTGCGGAAACATTTACTTTGAGGCAGGATATGAGGTAGTCAAAGTTCTAGTCGCTAAAGGACCAGCAACTGTCTCAGTCAAGACTGAACATGAACTTACTACTACATAAAAATCAGTAAAACAAAAGAGATCTCAACGTCATAAAACAATTGTTGGTATACCAAAAGCTTGCAAACAAGAACCTATGTTTCCTTCATGAGTTGTTACTCGAGCAACTCAAACTGATTATGTTCCTCGAGATAAAGAAACTTAGACAGATCGTTGACACAACAGATTTTCTGTTGGACACAACATTTTTCAATACCATCACTTAGCAATTTCTCTTAGCAATTTTGCACTAGAGGAGACAGTTATCTACTTCATCTACAAAGTAAGGTTTAAATGTGTTTTGCATGAGGACATGCAATGTCTTTAGTTGGGGGCCATGTTAGGACCCAGAAATGTCCCTTTTTCACTACATCTTTTGCCCGTTCAACCTTCTCATTCCTAAGCTAAATGACTATTATAATGAGTACTAAGACCCTTTTTCCCAAGGTATGAACTATTCATCTCGCTTTTATATTTTCATTTACTTAGCATGTTTGATTGGTAACGTTCACATATTTTACCCATGAAATGATTTAACTAATGATCAAACTGCTTAAAACAACCCACTTCGAGAAACTCGTTGTTACATGACTCCTGCAGCAGATGCCACCAATCCTGGAAGCTGTTACATGACTACTGCAACAGAAGCCCGTCAATCTTGGAAGTCGTTACAACAGACACCACCAATCCTGTTGTTATATGACTGTTTCAACACCTGTTGATCAGATATGCTGGCTCACGATGTTGATCAAGGAGAGTTCTAGATTTTGTATTGATGATATCTAACGAACAGCTTGAGAATCAGGGATTCTCAAGACTGTTCTGTTTTTTAACACTGAATGACTCTGACTTTAAATAGCAGAGCTTTTGTAATGAAAATGAGTTTTTTTTACTGGAGAAAGAAAAGTAACACTTATTGTACACAGACATTTTTGGCAATTGAATGAAAGAGCGGATTGAATTTCTTTAGCAAACTGTAACCTATTTCTTTGAGCGGATTCAATGAGAAGGAAAGGGCCCACCTTCCTCACTGATTCCCCTTTGTTTTGAATTCTAGATTAGTTGTTTTAAATGTGAATGATTTAACTGTTAGATATTTCTAGAATACAACTGTCGTTACAGTTTAGTTCCTTCTTGTTAAATGCACATAAACTTGTCTCATGAGAATTAGAAGTTGATTGTTGAACATTGTTGCTTTCCCTTTTTTTGCATTAGGTTAAAATCTTGTTTCCGAGAAATAAAAGTGTGAAGTACCTTCTTGTAATAAGTAGATTTCCTTTCTGCAAATAGTATAGAATTTCTTTCTGCAAAAGTAAATTAGAAAGTTAGATTAGGGTAGGCAATCCAGGGTTTTTATATATTCATCAGTTTAGATTGCAATTATGATTTCAAATCTGTAGAACTCCAGTTGTATCAGCACAACTGTGTTAGTGATAATGTTTGTTTTTTTTTTTTTTTAAACTTCCCTACTACAATTAGATTAGAGATGCTTTCATAATCTAGCATAAACTGTGTACAATTATCTTGAAATAACAGACTTCCCTGGGTTGACAATTTATATTGAACACTTTGATTTTCTATTCAATTAAACAATTAAAGTGCCCAACATTTTGGCGCCGTTGTCGGGGAGGATAATTATATATTTTGGTAAGCACATTAGTTTTCACTATCAATGTCACCTTAATAGATGTCAATGCCACCTTAATAGATGTCCCCCTCATTTTAGTGAATGATATATCCAACACAAGGGAGGCTTCTCGGGTGACCCTAGGGGGATTGTAATGGAAGATGTAAAGTGATCGAAGAGTATCCCTATATGTCAAGTTCAAAGACGGAAAATAGGCTTAGGGAAGAGTCTCTTGAGATGGTAATTGGTTTCTAATGGTAGTGTACCTGCAAAACAATGTTATACTTTCCCGGAACAAGACAATTTATGAATATTTAAGCCTCAAAACCAAAGGGGAATCAACAAAAAACCTTATTGTCCCAAAATTGCAGCAGTATGGAAATATATATCAGCAATAAATGAGTTATGAAAGCTACAACATTAACCATCAAAATCAAGTGCAAGATGTTGGAAATAAATCCAACAACAAGTATATAAATTTCCAATGATTAGAGAAAGACTTTGATAACAATTAGAGGGTTGTTACTCGATATCATCAGAAAGATATATAACAACCTTATGGATGTAGCAAACGTTTTCTACAACAAAAAATTCTATCCACTAAAATCAACAAGTAAACCACCCAAACAATAGTTATTGACTAGTAGAACAATTACCAGGGATTACAAGTGAATTTCAGCGGTAGAAGAATGAGTAAAAGAATGAAAGAGGATGAGTTTGTTGCAGCCCTATTGATTTTAGATTAAAGTTTATTATAGTAATTATATCACTTGTCTAATCAATATGCCATCGGGGAAAAATATAACTTAAAGCATGTAAAATCAAACTTCAAACTTGAACAATTCAATATCGTTGATATCATGTTTACCAATGCATAATATCCAATCTCCAATGAAAAAATACTAGTGTCTTATCTATTGGGTTATGGAGTCTCTTGTTTATGAGCTAGGGTTTATTACTTCTCTAGAGGTGTAAGCTCTTTTACTCCCTATAGCAAACAAACATTGGCAAGGTAAATCTACAAGGGTGTAATCCCTTTTACTCCTTGTAGCAACCTTCAAAAAATATCATTTTCAATGACAACAAAGATAGATCTTGATGGAGGATGTATTCCCTTATATTTCTACAAGGGTTTTGACAAATTAACTTTGAAATCAAGAAGAAAAAAACATAATTTGATAAATTTATTACCTAATCCAAGAGATAGCATGAAAAACCCTTACTTATCAAGAATGTTCCATCACAATTGCCAAGAAATAAGCATCCAAGAGGTAGCACTAGCCTTCATTCACCAATAGACAAGTAGAAGCATTCAAAAGCACAAGAGACAAGATGGAGTGAATTTCCCAAGTAGGGCGAAAAGTTCAGCCAAGAATGTTATCAAATTCTCAAGTGATTATGATAAAATGAAAGTGAGGTGACCTCTCTTTATATGAGGTCACCTAAAACCAATTTGTCCACTTTAAAATGTCAACAACAAAATAAAAGAGAGTTCACCCTCTAATTTCTCTTTTTTACAATTTACAAAATTAAAATTTACATAAAATAAATCCCTAATGATGATGACGTGATGCCCTAAAGGGGTGATGTTGGGCTAAAGGTGAGACGTTGAGCCTCAAAGAGCAAGTCGTTTGGCCTCCAAAGGCCATGTGCCATGTCATCACACACTAGAGTGTCAAGTCATGCATCTCCCTCCATTATATCACATCACAACACCTCTAGAACCATCAAAACCCCACCATAACCCCATCATCCAAGGTGAAGTCAAGGGATAAGGTGTGATGTCCAAGGCTTCCAAAAGCCAACATTCAGGTGCAAGGGGTCTCAATGTCATCCTCACATTCCATCCAAGTGCCTCCAAAGGCAATGTTCATCTTCTCAAGCCCTCAATAAATGGAGGCGCATCATCCATCATGTGGGCTTTAAGCCCCTATGAAGGTCCAAGTGACCTAGTCCTTCAATGAGAAGCTTCCACCCTATAAGGTCCTGCAAGCACAAACAAGTATTCTCTCCAAGGGTCCACAAGTCACATGAATCATGAAAAGTAAGCCACATTTAATCAAATAACCATTTAAACAAGTGCATTAAATCTCCTCTTTTCAAGTTAGACACATGCTCAAAGACCTTTTAAAATTTGCCAAATTTAGGTATGGGAGGGGTGTCATGGTGCCCTATTGGGTAGATCAACCCCCAAGTTAAGGAATGTTTCCCAAGAATACCCCTTTCTAGGCCATGCAATGAGTATGAGGTGGGGGGGGGGGATACTCTCGACCATGTGGTTCTTGACATATCAAGGGTTCATATTGTCTCATTTATGGGTGCCTTTGTGGAGGGTGTGTCACCTTCATTTGCAGTGCAACATTTTTCCAAACCCTTATTGTCATTCATTTATTAGAATCTAAACATCGAGTACTATGTGCAATGGAAAGTAAAAAGCACTGCAATGCCACTTGAAGTTAGAAACACAGAGAGTGCCATATGCAATGGAAAGTAAGAGACACTGCAAAATACATTTCCCCAACAAGTGAGACATGTATTAATTATGTGTTTTATTTTTACATGCCCTTCATTTTTATGGAGAAGCGTTTCATTGCTCTCAGGACCTTAGGGCGAGCATCTAGAAGGATCATTTATGGCTCTTAACGTTTTCCATCTATAACAGCTCTAGTCCTTTATCCCCTTCTTCCCATGAAATGAGGTACAAGCCCTTCTTGGGGTCAGTGAACCCTAAACCCAAAAGATGAGGAAATGGAGGGGAAGATGTAAGGAAAGTGGTAAGTATGAGCGGCAGTGGTGTGAGCACCCTTCTAGGAGACCCCCCAGTAGCAACCCTCTTCCTGAGGGTGACCCACTTACTAGGAAACCATGTCAACCACCAAGGTTAAATAAGGAAAAATGTATAAATTCCAAGAAAATGTTTCATAATCAAGAGAGGACCCTTTGCAATATGTTCAAATGCTTTAATCATTAAAGTGACACTTACCATGAGATTGGACTTGTTACCTCGTGAAGCAAGACTTGTTGTCCTCTGGGATCCATGCCGATGTGGTGGATGTTGTTGAATACGAACAGTGGTGTGTGGTGGAGAGGAGGGTCTCTACCTTCACAATGTGGGCTATGTCAGTCATCTAGCTCTCGACATTCCATGTCTGCAACCTGCGGGCCTGGAGACATCATCTCCTTAGTTATCACTAGGCATGGGGGGGGTAACACATTGTATTACATCTATAAACATTAAAAAAAATTAATTACTTAAACTCATATTCTTTTATTATGTTCTTATGAGTGATGATGATGACGATTCAGTGAACAAGAAGGGCACTCATGACAGTTCAATCACTTTCTAATTGATCAGATTATTTTTGTTATATTTGTAGTTATTTGTTCATGCAATATTGTATACAAGGTTGAAATTTCCCTATGGTGATTGTTAATGATGAGTAATATATTAGAAGCACAATGATTAAAATTAGTTGCAGAAATGAAAATAATTAACTATAATAAATTTCAAGATTAATAAAATTATAATTAATAAATCTTACAATAATAATTGACAAATGTAATTTTTTTTAATTACATAATTAATTTATAATGATAATTGATAATAATTGATTAGTTAATTAATATTCCATTGTGTTGTCATCTAACGACAACTTGGAGCGATTGTTGTGACAATGACATAGGTTCAAATCTTGGTGGGCATGCTCCTCCCTTCTGAAGGGTTCGTCGTATGTGGCTATTGATTATATTTAACATTGTTGATGTGGTCTTCGACCAAATTATTATATAACACTTGCAAGGTACCAACAAAGAATATTCTTAAGTTAAGTGTGTGAGGGTGGATCGAGCTTATTTCTAGATTTATTGTTTTTAAAATGATGTGTTCCCATTTTCAACAAATAAAATAATAGTTGAATTAATAGATATAACTAATTAATTAATTTATAATTTGATACATATCACAATTACAACTCTAACATACAGAGGGCACTTTTTAACTATTAATGACTCTAAAAACACTTTTTAATGTGGTGTTATAAGCATACAGAGGACACAAATTTGACTTTAATGTGACACCATAATCTTGCACCAACTAAAGGACAATGCTAACACAATGCATTCACTAGGGTGTGTTGACCATTTGACACAAAAACGGATGCAAACTAAATACAAGTGACTATAATGTGATGCTAGTAGTATGCATGCAATGCAAGTGAGACACATTTACTCTTTTGCATCAATGGCAATGATGCAAAAATGGGTGTAGGGTGACACTAAATAAACACAAAGTGAGACACATCCAATTGTGTCATGTTTGGTATTATAAATACTTTGAAAAAAAAACACTGTCAGGTGATGCAAATTTTGATGTGTATTTCGACTCTAGGACTATGTATTGTAGTAATGTGACACCATGCATATGACAACGACACGATAATGGAATAACATCGAAAAAGAGGCATAAATGGGCTCCATGGGGCACAATGAAATTATTTTGTGTAGTGCATGTAGAAAGCAAACAACTCAAGTAGTAGGATAATGATATTTAAATCTGACTATATTGTTTGTAAATAATATTGTCATGTTATTTTTAACAAGCTATAAAATTCAAGAGGTTATAAAATGGAGTAAGTTAATAAGTGGAAGATCTGAAAATCCTTAGATAGCAATTATAATCTTTAAAAACCCATTTTAGCATCTAACTTGATTCAGGAAAATTCTTGATCTTATTGAGGTGATCTGCAGAAAAATGATGATGTGCTTATTATCCAAAATCTCATAAAATGACCGGGGTGGCAGGAGCAGGAGGGGTCATCATTTGCCTACGAGGAAATCAAGCACTCTCCTTCCACTAGAGCCTTGGAATCGCAACCAATAACCAAGTCGAATATTATGCCATGTATCAAGGTCTTCTTCTCGTTAAAAGCTTGAGCATCCACTCCCTCTCGATGATCGGTGACTCTAAGATTATTATAAACCATGCACGCAAAGGATCCCACCCCCCAAATATTCACTTAAAGGCCATACTCCAACGAAATTCAGCAACTATCAATCACTTCTCCAATATCTCCCTCTTCCATGTCCTCCGAAGAAACAATCAAATGGCTGACATTCAAGCAAATCTGGCCATCACCCTAGAGCAAGGCTCGTTAGTAGTCAATGGCCTCACACATTACAAACCCATCCCACGACCATGTCACAAATCTGTTAGGCTCTTAACGCATGGCAGCCAGCACACCTGCCCACTCAGCGAGACACTTGGAATTTCCTGGCCTGGGTCGCGAACTCGTCCTATCATAAAGCATCCTCACTGCCCCCAACATCTGACACACTTGGCAGTTGCCACAAGCTACCTCACCTCACCTCTCGACACCTAGACGCCTCCCCCCTCACCTCAGTGTGTGTCACCCTACTCTTTATCATCATCTCCTTCGACTTGGGAAGTCATTTCATCATCCCTACAGGTGCTCCTGCGCGTGGAATCAAGGCCTGGAGTGGGAGGAACCTATTCAGCATGACACCTTGGGTGTACTATGCATTGATTTCAAGTAATGTGAATAGTACCAATATCGGCATCAAGTATGGTTGCAGCTCGTGTTCAAAATCGGGAAATCGGATCTGTTCGTTGAATCCAACAAGGGTGATGGAGCATATCAGAGGAGGTGTGGCTCATTTAGTAGGCATACTCCATAATTCACAGAGCAGAGAAAATCTCACCCCTCCCTTGAGCATAGATACAGACTCTCGCATAATACAAACAGACAGCGCAAGGAAATTTGGAAAAATGAGAAGGAGCCCTGACAATCAACATGTGGTTTCAGTGGAAGAGCACAATGAGTTGGTGAGCACAATGCAAAACCTACAAATTCAACTCAGATCTCTCTCAGCCCAAGTTCTATCCATAACTGAAATTACCATTCAGCATCGGGGAGAACAATAGAGGAACCAGGATGAATGTGAAGCATTAAGGCAACAAATAGAAGCTCTTCAACTTTTGGATGGGCCTGCGTCGCCTTCAACCTTCCAGACTACAACCATCTCCGATGGAGATTCCTCGCCAGGACCATGACCACGACCAGACCTAAATTTGCAGCCTCCAACAGAAGAAGACTCCTCTACACCGGACCAAAACAAATTTTAAGTGTATGTTGTGTTTCACTGTGCTTTTATTAGGATATTTTTGCATGATTTTCACTGTAGAAGCTCAAATAGGATTTAGCATACTAGAAAACACTGCCCTTGCTCACCACTTCCTTACGGGAGCATACAGGGGAGTGAATGTTGTTTTCTACAACTCCTGTGGCGCAGATTTTGTACTCCTCCTGCGTTTACTCGCAGCTTTTTAATATAATTTTTACTCTGTTTTTGTTAAAAAAAATATCTCATAAAATGATGATTAATTTGAAGTATTATGAGATAACACACTGAAAATAAAAGAACTCAAATTATACAATATTTATGTCATAATTTACTTCATCTTCAAATCCCCTTTAGATAGTGAGATTGTTCTTCATTATCTCAAAATGTCAAATTACATTACAACATGGAATTACAAAAGCCAATTTGAAGGACTCTCTTCAATTCCGTTGCTCAAACTCATATATATATATATATATATATATAGTTTACCATTGAATTCCTTGCAAAATTCTGAGAAAAATGAGTATAAACATGCCCATATGTTGAACTGGCTCAATTTTACTCTCTTTACACACCAAACAATGCATTATGGCGCTAATTAATGGAAATCTCTACTAAGAGTTCTAAAGACAACATCTTAGCACATAAATAACATCACAATTAAACTCCTCTCAAGAAAATGAGAAAAATGAGTATAGACATGCCCATATGCGGTCAAAATACCTCAGGCACGCAAATAGAGACATACCATAGCTTATCTCTTCTCCTGACATGCAAAACGATGTGTTTATACCTCGAGATCTGTGCACTCCTCCTCAAGATTTGTGCATGTCTTGCACTATGTGCAAACCTCAGTCCACGCACCCACTAGATAGGTCGTGGGTCTGACCAAGGTCTGCAACCTTAGGCATGCATTAAATGTGATTTTGTTGGCATCTCCTTAACAAGAGGTGTCTTTGGCCCAACGATTAAGGTGTTGGTATCATATGATGGAGGTCACGGGTTCAACCCCCCGCGATCCCCTCCTTTGTTGGTGCTTTGTTGTAACTTACAGATATATAGTGTGTGTGTGTGTCTGTGTGTGTGTTGCTATTTGTTATAACCAAAGTTTCAATGACCCCCGCGAATATAGGTTATAGTTACATTGGATTCAAATGAACCATGGGCCAGGGGCTTTAGTCCTCGACCCCTTTTTCAGTCGGCCAAACCTTTGCACAAGTTCTTATAATATGTTTAACATATGACTATTAAGTCATATGCAATGGACTATTGGTAAGGCATGAAGTTATTATATGAGAGGTCAGGGGTTCGACCCTGGTCAACCTCACAAAATTTTAATAAGCCTTACCCGTTAATGGCCAATGGGAGGCTTCCACATGGCAACCTCTCATTGGTCTATCATCACCACATGTCAAGATATAACTAGTCCACTTGTTTGTATGGATTGCCACATCACTTTTCCAACTTGACATGCCACATCACCAACTACCTGCCATGTGTCACCATGTAAGGATGCCACATCAATACTATACATATGTATGGTCATGCCACATGTCACCCTTGCAGTGGTGACAATTGTCACCTTGACTTTGACCTTTGACTTTTTCCTAGTTTGACCTTAACTTTGACCAATCATAACTTTTGCATATGAACTTTGTTTGAGGCAATTTGTGAGTCGTTGGAAAGCTATCGTCGAGCTCTACGCAATGGATTAGTTTTTTAGAGCATTTGAGACAGTAAAATTTTGAGATTTTATGGATCCTCCTAGACCTCTGTGAGCGTTTTGGATCCTCCTAGACCTCTGTGGGAATTCCTGTATCAATGAAAAAACTCAACCATTTTTAGGCATAAATTTTCCTCAAATTTGATATAAATTTTTAGAAGTTATAGTTTCACTTGATTAGTGGGAACTCTAACCATCGATTTTTTTATAACAAGAACATAATATATTTCATTATAAAAGGGGGTTATGCCGAAGCTAACAACGTTCATACATATTCCAAAAAATATATATAACTAAAGATAATTATACTATGACTGGTGATATTTCTAAAACTGATGCAAGATTGGCATTCCATGTATTTTGGCTCGATAGCCTATTTACAAAACTGACCCTATTTTTTTTTCTTTTTTGAAAAACATAGAATATTAAGGAGGAGCATTATCGCGGGATTCATGCCCCTCAACATAGTGAGGGGAGCCTATTTCCTCAACCTCCATAGGATCAAGTTGTTGTCTTCTTGTGTCTTCTTCCCTGAGGTCTAATTGTAGCATATTGACTCGACCCTGGTTGTTTGAAGCGAGAGAAGGGGATTCATTCCACTGCGGGGGAATCAAATTGTGCAATTGTTAGCATTAAGCTTCCAAGTTGTCCATTCTCTACTGCTGAAGGTGAAGAAGATTCATAATGTTGGCCACATTTTCTGCCTCGGCCCGTTCCATCTCATAAATTTTTGCAGAGAAGTTATGAAGGGCACTATTGTTTTCCTGATTGCATTCCTCATGTCTGCAAAGGATTTTCTTAATTTCCTTCCAGTGTAGATTCTCCATTTTCACAACCAATAAACCTCGCATAGGCCCACTATAAAGAGTCCAGAACCTTCAAAAATAATGATAAATGATGTGTCGATAAAACAATCCAAACAATGAAACCCCAAGAGACCCACATTGATTCCCCTTTTGAAAAAGAATAGAGATACAATGATGTAGTCTTCAAATGAAGCAGTGACTTGAAAAGACGTGCATGAAACCAGGCGATTCCTAGTGGTTTTGATAAATGATACAAGCATGGAGGATGCCATTATGCATGAAGGATCCAACCACAAGTACCCACAACCACACTCAGATCCAATAACCAGAGCCTATGCTAACTCCTCCCCTTGAAGTAACCTTGAGCAAGTGCTCCTTCCTCATTGCCATCTCACATTTCAAAGTGGGTTCACACACTCGACATTGATAACATGCCTCTTCACTATCCTAAACCATATGTGTGAGCGGCTTCATCCAACTACCCTCCAGTTCTTGACGTGTCCTACCACTGCTTGTCATTAAAGTGATGTGACAGTTCAAATTCACAAAAATTATTAAGGTATGGGGGAGGGTCGAATTACCCCATTTTTTAGCATGGTTCCCAAGCTAGGGGAGGTGGCCACCTTAACCAAATAGTCTAATTGGTCATTGAGTTCTTGTTTGATGTGGAAGAAGGAGATGATATCAAACCAAGAGACTATTCCATTTATCCTCCGAATAAGTGAGCTCAGGGCATTGCTTCCTGACATCGCTCGATTGACCATGGATCTAATGATCTTCATTGAGTCTCCTAGAACCTAAATTTTCTTTAAACCTTCTTATTTTTCAATGCACGGACTCATCCATAGCGAATAGGCCTAAGTGAGGTTGTTGGATAGATTTCCCATCCCCCAAGCGTAGAAGGTCGGTCTATTACCTTTGGCATCATGGAGACTCCCCCTCTACAACTGTCGCCCCTAACTTTGACCATTAGTTGTTTTGGCCCATTTCAAGATGAGCCAAATCATTGAAATTTCAAAAAAATAAGTGTATCAAGGTGAAAATTTGCCTCCTTGGAAAAAAATGGATTAACTAGGAAAATTGAGTTTGTACGCTTATTAACTCATTGTATTATAAAATAGTTTGGATGCTTGTGTCATTTCTGTAAATGAAAAAAGTCACCTTTGATAACTTGAAAATGCTTAGTAAGTGAAAATACATTTAAATGCTTAAGTGAAGAGTTATGATTCCAAACTTCAAATTAACATGATACAAATATTCACTTGATATGAACGATGCCTCTCTAATGGCTTTAACAAATGATGATCTATTGTGAATTGAAAAAGATACCTTTTTTATCTTTGACATATCCATATTTTTAGTTTATGATGCATGTGGGTGCAATGTGCATAATTTACCTTTAAGACATATGCATTCAGTCAATCATTCACAAAATATTACATAACCATATCATAAATCCCATGGGCAACCTTCTACTCATTCTTATCATTATTAAGAAAGACTATAAAAATGTAGATTACAATATCAACTTTTACTCTCTACATTTCAATTGCCACTTGACCAACTCTTTACTCTACCACTGTCCTTCATACTTTGATTAACCGGCAAACTCTCATGGCTAACACTCTATTTATTCTCCATTAGTTGTCCATTTAGATTCTCCTGCAACATTTTGTGTTTCTTTCAATCGCTTTAGCTTTTGATTTGGATACTAGATTTACGCCTCTTTGTTCAAATTCCTCCACTTTATCCTTTGTGACTTTTCATCTTCCTTCAAACCCATTTTTCCCTGTTGCACTCCTTTGCTTCTTATTTTTTCTTCTAATGTGCATGCCCTTCAATGAACTTGTTTATGCACTCGCACTCCTGTGAATGCCATCCTTTGTGCATTGTTTTGCCTTATGTGTGTAAATTGTGCATTGTGCACTTTTATCTCACCTTCACTTGGTTACTTTATACTTTTGATAGAAGAGATTTAAAACTTACACCTCTTTGAAATGGTCATTTATTGCAAGTCGAAAAAGAGAATATATTTATATATGTGATATGGAAATATATTTTTATTTTACTTTATGATGCATTTGGGATGTGATGTGCTTAATTTACCTTTTTCATCATCCATCTATGACTTTCCACATAAAATTTATATAGAGAATGATTTAAGGAAAATATGATTTAGATAATTGACATTAAATAACCATATCATATTTAATCTCGTAGGGCAATGGTCTATTAATTCTCATTGTTATCATTGTTTAGAATATATAAAGTATATATTACAATATTAACTTGTGTGGTGAACATTTTGATTACGACTTGGTAAATTCTTTACTTTATTACCACTATCTTTTGATATTATGATTAGCCAACTAGTGGTCGACAATCTGTTTATTTTTCATTGGCTATTTATTTAGATTCTTCTGCGACACTTTTTCTTTCTCTCAATCATTTTAGCTTCCAATTCAACTACCTAGATCTACGCCTCTTTGTATGGCTTCCACTATGACCTTTCATCTTCCTTTGACACGTACTCACGTTGTCCCAATTCACACCCTTTGTCTTGCCATGCTCTTTGTACATGCTCCTCACCGTGCTTTAAACATCTGTGCCTTTCCATAAACCTTTGCTCGCATTCACACTCTTGCTAATGTCATCCTCCATACTTCCTACACTACTTTGTTATCTTTTTATCCTTCATGCTTCCTACATTCCTCTATTATCTTTTTTGTTCTGCATTATGACAATAGAAATCCCACCCCCTGAGGAGAATATTAAGATATCACTCACTCCTCGGGGGGGTAGACTAAAGAGTCGGTTTGTCTAGAGATAACGTTGTGACCAACACAATATGCTACCCAAGAAATTGAACTATCACCGTAAAATTGTCTAGCACTTAGAGTAAGTCAATTGGTTGCTCTACCAACAATAGCTACACTACTTTGTTGTCATATGCTCCCTTCCTTCACATGTAAATTGTATAGTGCACTATACTCTTTAATAAAGACCATCTAATATTGTAGCAAACTTCCATCCAGTTGTAGGAATCTAACGATACAAAAAAAAATAGACTTCCTATTGCTCAAATACTCTAGTAAATGTTTTGACGATCTTGATCTATTTAGAGTTATACAAACCCTTACAAGCATTGTTCCACCATACACATATATTGAATGATGGTAAAACATTGTTCATCACTGAAATTTTTGTTGAATTCTTATTAGATATATAACTATAAAAAAACTCTGTTAACTATAAGATTAACATACTCCCTCTTATATCACACCACTTATCCACTTACACTTTCCTTTTGTCACATCCTCTTACTTATATCTTTCAAGGATGCTTCTGAATGAATTAAGAGGCGGTTTTTTAAGACATCAATCACCAATGCATAAGAGGCTATCCAAGAGATCAAACCGTCAACCCAATGCTAGCTAGCACTCACGCTAGATCAATTGGTTGTGCTACCCATAATGGCTATACTACTCTGTTATTTTAGGTAGCTACGCTGCTTTGTTAGTATGCACTTCCTTCCTTCACATTTAAACTGCACAGTGTGTTATCACTCCAGGAAAATCTCCTAGGCTGTAAGTCAGAGATGCCTAGTAACTTAATCTTTTTGGAAACTATTTTCTCAATGATAGGTGTGGGTTTGGATCAAGATGAATATCTTAACCTTTGGATTGTATTCTCAAGACAGTCTTAACTATATTCATGCAACACAAGGCCTTCAAGAGCTATTGTCAGATAGGTTTGTATAACAAATGGATAAGAAAACTAATCAGTTAACCAAAACATACATAAACCATATATATGATGGGTCAACAAACTAGTTGAAGATGCTTATGATTCTTGCTTAACAGTCAAAAGTAAGATGACAGTTACCATAGGATCATTAAACAGAGACAAAAGAATGAATTCCACTCATATGCATAGACAAAGATGAAATAAGGTCTGACAGTAACAAATGAAAGAAACTTGCAGGCTGATATATTAAAGAAAGTGTCTTTCATACATAACAATAGAATATAGAACTCAAAATCGAACGCTATGTTCATCTTCAGTTTTCATCTTTATAGCCTTTACAACACAGTGTCTAGATCTTGAATTAATGGATCAGATATGCCTAAAATAGAAAGTCAAAACTAACTTGCAAAAGATAAGGAATGATCCTCAAAATGAGGTCAATCCAACATTTCATGGTCTTCATATCTTGTAGAGTCCTTGTGCGGTGCAGAATAGCCTTCCAAGGTTGATTGATGACTCTTCCAAGAGATAAAATTCGAATTTGTTGAGATGTGCAAAAAATCCCAATTTGTTTCCACCAAAATAGGTGCCAAAACCAATTTGGCTACCTTTTCTAATCCTTATGCACCAAAAATGGATCTTGAAATTGAATATATAATTCATCATCTATCCATCATGCATGTTTTCAAATGAGTTGGATCGGAAAAACCTCGATCTGTGCAAAATTTATCTTCCTCTGTCCAGTTACAGGTTTCGGTGGTTAACATAGAAGACTTCTGGGTGGATTAACTACCGAAAGCTCTACTTTTGGTGGTTAATGAACAGTCGTCATGTTCACCTAAACCACTGAAAACTTAGCTTTGTCAAAACTTCAAAATTTGCAAAAATGATTACCTTGATGCTTTGTTGAGTGTTCAAGGTCTTTTGGATGATGCAGCTCTTCCTCGTGCAGATCTGCGAACTTCAACTTGTTGTGTGGAAGACTGTGGTATATCCACCATTGTTGTAGCTAACTCAGCTAGAGTTTCCAAACCTGTTTGCTCCTATGTTGGAGGTTGAGAATCTTTTAATTTCAGCCTCAGAAGTCTAAGCTTCATGTTCTCCCTTATCAACACCCTGTTCCTGTCCTTGATTTTATCATTCTTTTCCTTGAGACTTTGGTTCATGTTGAAAAGTTCTACATTTCTTTCAGTCAAGTCTGTATTTGTGTTTCAGGATAAATCCGTGAGTGCGGACACAAACCGATCTCCCTAGATCCACCTGGATCTAGAACAAAACAAGACAGAATATACCGCTTTCCCTAAATCTAACTATTGAATTAAATTGGAAGTGAGAAGAAGATATGTACCTTGTAATCGCTTCCTTGGTCTCTGTTGTTCCTTGCTTCGCTCCAGCGCTCTTGTGCGGTCAAGATCAAAAGAGCACAAACCAACCAAAGTGAAAGCAAATAATATATCCAATAGCTAATCTATACATATGATCAAGGAGTTATGTAATAAAGTAGATCTCACTTTATGGGAAAGAAATATATCACTGTATCATATTAATTGAAAGAGAAACTTA
>SNQJ01S0058777.1:0-16144 GCA_010110895.2 Picea sitchensis | reverse complement strand
AACCTGCGAGAATCAGGCATTCTCGCACCCTGCCTATATAGCAACCTGTGAACTTCCTTTTTTACAGGGTTTTTACAAGGGAAAATGCAACTTCTTTTCTCAAGAAAAGTTCTTCTCCCTTCTCTCTTCAGGAACTCAGGCCACTGACCCCTCTGAAGGCAACATATAGGTTTACATCATTAACGGTCATAGGGATGACAAAAATAATGTGTAACACACCATTACCCAACCCATTAGAGGGATTCAAACCTCAAACCCTTTTTTCCCACCTTAAACAAACAACCCAAAAGGTGCAAGCATCCAAGTGACAACCAAATTAGAATAAATTGTGGGAAAACACCACAAATACATATCAACAAGTGGACTCTATTGATATGAATATAAAAAATCCTCCTACTAAAGGAGTTTGTTGTTACGAAATCTACTTGATTAAAAGTATAATAAAACTTGCTTAAAAGAACAATGCTCAATGATTAAGATAGATTTATGTCATTTATTAAAATTATAATGCAACGGATATGAATGTAATAACATAATAATTGAACTTTGATAATAATTAGTATACATAATATTATAAAATATCCCAAGGGATTGGATCAATCAATTGTTTTCAATGTTGTTGTGTGTTTGGTAAGATCTACACCAACGGGTGCATGATTCCAATCCCCCTAGGTGAGGTGCAATAGTATATGCTCATGAGTTTACTAGGGATACCATGAATGAATGTGGGGCATCATTCCTTAGTTTTCCTCCTAGGTTTTCTTTAGAAAAAAAATATTAAAAAATAAAATTATAATCAATAAATAATAAATATGATATGAAAGAAAGACACATCCACGAAGCAATTGGTATAGCTTAAGAGGGGTTGCATTCAATCAAAACTAGGAATATGAAATATCTTACTTTAAGTATTGATCTCTCCAAGGCCTTTGACAAAGTAAGATAGTTATATCTCAAACTTATTCGTATTCATATGTGATTCAGTGATTCTTTTGTTACTTGGACTTTAAGGTGTATTAGCTCTACTTCTTTCGTCATTCTTATAAATGGTTCAGCATGCCCCTTTTTAAAATCAGAAAGAGGAATAAGATAGGGATGCCCACTATCTCAGGCTTCTCTTCCTTCTGATGGTTGAATGGATTAGCAAACCATTGAAGGTAGCCTTAGTATCTAGAAGACTAAGAGGAATCAATCTGGTCCCTTCTTATAACATCATTCATATACTATTTGTAGATGACATTCTCATTTTTTGGGAAGGAACAAGGGAATTAATGGACAATCTTAATGAACTCTTGAACCTTTTCTATAAAGAAACATGTATGAAAATCAATAAATAAAAATTCTCCCTTATCACTTGAGGCCTCTCTAATTTGGAAAGACACAACATCTCCCATCTACTCTGCTTTCAGTTAAGGGATATTGAAGTTGGTCTTAAATACTTGAGCTTTCTCTTGAAGGAAAACCATTATAGAAATACTAATTGGTTATGGCTACTAGAAAAATTGGAAAGGAAAGTAAACACTTGGTGCAATAAATGTCTCTTCAAAGATGGAAGACGGGTCATAGTAAATGAAATGCTTGAAGTCATACCTATCTATTGGATGTCCTTAGCCTATATTCCAAAAAGGATTCTCGAAAAAATTAAACAACTCTACTTTCATTTTTTATGGTCTAGGGACATGGAGAAGAAAAAAATGGTTTTAGCCTCTTGCAAATGGTTAGCTACTCCTAAATCCATTGGGGTATGGGGCCTAGGAAACATTTTACTTTTCTCTAAAGCCTTGACAACAAAAAATGTTTGGGCCATTATTTATGGTACCGGCCTATAGACACAACCAAAAAAGAAAAAATATTTTCCTTGGGAATCTATTGTGAATTGGATCAAAAAAACCCTTAATAAATTACAAAATGGCTTCATTATATGGAAATGAATTATGGATACTTTTCCCTTGATTGGGAACTAGTTAATATTGAAAATTGGTAATGGTTCATAGGTTCTCATTGGTAAAGATCCATGGATTGGATGCAATAATATTCACATTCTCCATGTTCCTCTCATCCTTGAACTTCAAACACTGGGCATCTACTCCTTAAAACAAGTTGCAAGCAAAAATCAAGCAACAAGTCAAATTCAGTGGCTCTCTTGGCAATAAATCGTGCTTGGCACTGAGTATATTGACTCTTGGAAAACCTACATAAAAGAACTCAGAATTACATATCTTCAATAGGATGATCAATTTCTTTGGTCCCTAAACCCATCATGTGCCTATGAATCAAGGATAGGATATAAATATCTATCCCAAGAAAACAGGGAAGATAATTTTCCATGGTGGGGGGATAAATTATGGAAGATGAAGTGCCTAGAAAAATTGAAAACTTTCATGTGGTTATTGATAAAAAACAAGGCTCTTACCTGGGATAAGTTGCAAAAGAGAAGCTTCCAGTGACCCGGAAGATGTTGTCTATCCAAGAAAGAAATTGAAACTAACTGCCATCTTATCCTTCCTTGGAATTTCACTTTAGAAGTTTGGAGAGATACTAGTAGAATCATGGGACTATCTCGTGCTTTCTCAAGAAACAATATAAAAGAATCTCTAAAATATTGGCTCTTCAATCCCTCAACCTCAAATTTTAAATATCTTCCCCTTACAATTACTTAGGGGATTTGGATAGACATGAATCAATCTCTCTTCAAAGAAAAGGACCCAATCCCCTTAAAATATGCTCTTCAAAGCATAAACATTCTTTCAAAATTTCATCGGCATGATAAGGCTTTCCAACCTAACAAAACACTATTAGACCCAGTCAAAAGAGACATGCCATAGGCCTTCTTTGATAAGATGTCTCAAGGGGATCCTCCCTAGGGGGAAGTCGAGGGAATCATTCACTTTTCACTTGATTACTCCATCTCTTTCTCAGTTGGCATTGGCAATGCGAATAACAACTCATGTGATCTTATGGCTCTTAAGATTACTCTACACATAACCAAGAAAAAGTGCATCACACATCTTCACATATATGGCGATTCCATGGTAATGATTCAATGGATGAAAGTGGCTTTCAACATTCAGAATTTCACTATGCTTTCGATATTTCAAGAGATACAAAAAAGTTCAAAGGATTTATTTTACATATATGTTTTGACCATGTCTAAAGGATCATGAATCAAGAAGCTAATAGACTCTCCAAATTTGGATAGGCAATGGACCAAGGCATTTGGATAATTGTTGAAAAATCACAGGCTCTCCTCACAAAATATTTGACTTGTGGTTGTAGCGAACAAGATATGATATTATGTATGCATTCACTTGTATATGTATGATTGTGAGAACTTATTGATATCAGAAGATCATGGATACATTACGTATGTATTTCTTTTTTGTAAAATTATGAGCATTCAAAGAACTTGGAAAAGAATGATCAATCCTCAAAGATTGCAAACATTTGTAGATATTATGGGCTCTATGGTAGTATCAATGGACTTCCATTTTTGGGATTCCATCCAGCAGAAATGCCTTCATATACGGATGTAATTTTGTTTTTTCAAAAATAAAATTACAATTTATTTCGTGAGAAAAAATAATAATAAAGATGATCACTTAAAAATAATCAACAATTGTAATTAATTAAAAATTATAATTAATAATAATAGATAGGTGTGTGTCCATGTGCATATGTTAGATGTTCCATTTTAAGTATCGCTTATGCAATTAGGTGTATTAAGTTAATTAATTAATATAACAAAAAGTTAAATAGGAGTTTAAATCGTTTAAACACAAAAATGCTTCAATAGCATTAAATTAATAATTATTAGTCTATTTAACAATAATAAGAATCAGTTCATAATACCAACACTTATAATTAATTACTAAGTAATAAATAGTGATTACATAGAAAGGTCATTAGTTGTGATGTAACTAATGTCAACTACGCAATTTTAAAGTGTTTCTTATGCAAGTAGGTGTAGGTGAGTGGTCACTTGTCAATTAATTGATCATTATAATTAATTTAAATAAATAACAATACTTTCAAATAATAATTAAGTATTAATTGATTTATTATTTAGCATGTTTTTGGTCAAAAGGATCTTAGTGAAATGCTACTATGACATAAATTATTGTAATGGTTACAGAGTCTAGGAGTCAAATGGATCATAAGTGTCAGTCAAATTGGAGAACCAATTGTTCAGAACTGAAAACAAAGCCTTTTTTGAAGATCACAAGACACAGGTTTCAAATCTCAATCATAATAAAAAGGAAGATTTTGTGACAATCAATTCTCCAGGGGTTACTATTTTTGTTAATTCATATTTTAAAAATTCTACCTCTTAATGCTCAGGTGTAAATATCAGATTTTGTTAGATGGGTATGGATTTTTTTTTGTTTCTTATATTTTATTTTTAGAAAGAGCAACTACAGAATTTGAAATTCTTCAGCTACTCTAATTTCTTATTTTTGTTTATTTGTTTTTAATTTCATTTATTTGTTTTGGTAGGTGTAAAATAGTTGAAATGGATCGAGAATTAATAAAATATTATCTTTTCGAGTTACGAGGATGGGATATGAAGAAATCAGTTAGTTTATTACGCCGAAAGGCATACACCTATTGACAATGGGCAGATTTAATAGGGGTTTAGTGCTTAATAAGTTTTCTATGGACAGGATTAAATATGGCTGGAATATTCTTAGTAGTCACACAAAATAAATGGCTGTGATTTCAATCATTAACTTCCTAGCAATTATAAAGACATCCGTTTGTGTTTACTTTTTTACATTTACCTAATCATATTTAAAAATTACTTTGATAGTTAATTGATTGCCACTTAAGTGATTAACAGAAATTAAAATATTAACCTCAGATAAATGAAGCCCAACAGTTTATTTGTTAATCAATAATAAAATTTAATATATTCTTTTAAAGATTCTTTTCATTTTATCAACCTTTCTGCGTTGATCAACCACAATTATATAGCTGTAGTAGTTATAAAAATCCTATATTTATTTTTATTTAAATCGTTGTAATTTTGATTTGGTTTGAAATTCATAGACTATTCGTGAAATCCCATTCCTAATTTTAAGGAGTGAGTTTTTCTTTTATTAATAATTAGTAGTTAAACATTGATAGAACTCTTTGCTATAAAAGAGAGAAAGTAAACTAAGTATGGGGGTTCTGATTTTTTGGAGATTAGGAGAACTTATACACTATTGTTGAGTTTCCTTTTTGAATATCAAGATTACATCAACAGATTTCGATTGCGAATACAAGCATCAATATCTAGTATTGTTGTCAGTATCTGAATGTTTTATCTTTTATCGAAATTTTATTGTTGATTATTGTGTTGCAATATAGTTCTTGATACAATTATTTACTGTTAATTAATTGTACTCATTTCTTAATTGTTTTACATGATTGATGGCCATTAAATGTATGTGAATAATGTGTTTTAAAAATATTTTTTTTAACAGTTTATATATATCTTTCATCTGAATTATAGTTGCTTTACAAAACATATATTAAAAGATATGTATCTTTTAATTATTGTTTTCTTTTATATAATTCATATGCAAATAAAATCATACCCGGGTGTTAATTAGATTTAATTCATAGTTTTAAAATATATTTTGGTTGTGTTTATTATATATATTTTTAATCAATTCATTTTTTTTCAAACTTTATTTTTCAAAGAAAAACAAACAAAAAACTCTCTTTTTTATAGGAGTAACTTTTCATTCTAGTTTGAATTATTCTTATCACATATGTTTATAGGTGTGCATTTAGATTTGAATATAGATTATTTATTTCATTATTTGTGGTAAAATAGTGATATTTTATATTAGAAGATCTTAAACATAATTTGATATTAAATTAGGTTTTGGTTTTAGTATAGAATAGTTAAGGGTAACTGGACCAGAACCAGTCGAAATCGCCATTTTTTATAGAAAAGGTTTTAATTGGGACCCTAACCTAGTGATATTCCCAAATTTTGATCATGGTCATTTATGGCCATCAAAATTTTTGGTGCTAGAAGGAGGGCATTTAGATAATGAATGGCCAAAAAGTCACAGAAAACTGGTAGCCATCCTAAGAGATCACCTTCACCCTCAATATCTCCTACAACTTATAGATCATCATCAAGATCTACATCTATAAATCCTGAAGTTGTTCTTCTTCAATTTGGTGTTTCCCAAATTCCAACTCATTCATCCTAGTCTGAAACCTATGTTCGAAGCTCTTCTAGCAATTCACCTGTTATTAACCTTTTATTTGGAATTTCTTTGAAACCTTTGTTTTCACCTAAAGTTCAATGAATTCGGCAACAGATAGAAAATCTCATAAGTGAGGGTGATTATTCAATGCGATCTGTAGAAATTGATAGTTTGGTTCTTCATGAACTTGGATTCTTAACCAGAGCACAGATTCAAAAATTAGGCATTGAACCTCTTAAATCTCCATTACCTTCACAGCCACCCAAAATACCTCTTACAACAATTGGTGGTGGTAATCATCCACTAAATCCTCCAGATACAACTTTAATTCTCCCTACATAACCACCTTCTCCTCAACCCATCATTATGGCAGGTCAACAACCAAGAAGGACCTGGAGAACACTGGGAGTAGTTAATGTTCCTCGAAACCAACATGATCTTCCAAAAAATCCAGATAAATGGTTTCCTAAATTTGATCTTGCATCAAAACAAGATTTGGATGAACATATCAAAAGATTTATGTTAGCCATTAACCTCGTAGGTGTTTAAGAAGAAGATGTGGTCTGTAGACTCTTTCCCTATACTTTTGAAGGAGAGGCTTCTACTTGGTATTTTTCATTGCAAGATAATTCCATTGCAAACTGGGATACTTTTGAAGATCTATTTATCAAAAAAATTGGAGATGATAAAACTTCCACTTTACTAGTAGAACTTTCCAAGATCAAAATGGGTTCAAAAGAAAAAATTGAATATTTTAATCAAAGGTTTCTTAATTTGCTTAATAAAATTATTGATACATCCAAGCCTAGAGTTGATATTCAAATCAATTTTTATTCCTCTTCTTTGCCAATATCTATTTCTATGTTTGTTAAACGAGCAACCAAGAATACTTTAGTTGACACAATATTGGAAGCTTTAGAGGCGGAAAAGGAAATGTCTAGAATTGCAAATAAATCTTCAGTTGAGGAACCAAGGTCCTCTCAGACAGTAAAGAAGGTGATCATGAAATAAGAAATAAGGATAAGGATTCTTTTGATATGGATAGTCTTCAGAAGGTTATCAAAACAATAGCCAACGAAATGGTTGACGTTAAAGGAAAGATTGTTGAAGTTTCCAATAGACCATTTAGACCATTTGTCAATAAGAACATACAAATACCTCCCGATAGTCATATTTATACTCTCCAAAGTGAAGAGGTTAATGCAGTTGAAGAAGAGGCTGATGAATATGTATTACAAGATACAAATATTTTCTGGGATATCAATGGATTTTTTGACGAAGAAGAAACTCAGGAATCTCTTGCTGCTCAAACCAAAAGCAAAGGTTCACCTTCGACTTCCAGATCTTCTCCATCAACTAGTGTTTCAAATAAAGAATCGAATGAATACAAGTCGGCTTCTAAGACTTTAATCATTGTTGATAAGATTAAACATGATATCGTAGAGGATATGAAGAAGACAAGGGAAAATATTTCTTTGTTTAAATTGAGCAAGCTAAAATTCCAAAAAATAGTTTGTTAAAAGTTTTAGGTTCTACTGGCAAATCACCTTTACCTTCTTCCATGGTAGAAAATAAAGAAAAAAATTCAATTGCTCAAAATTCTTCATTTAATAGACAGATAGATGCAATGTTGATTAGTGATAGATCCAGTTCACATATTCCTCCTTTCCTTCTTAATTTTGAAAATTTTAACAAAAATGTACACAATTGTCTGGTTGATTCGGATGCATCATCGAATATTATGCCTTATTTTGATTGTCTTCAAATTAATTCCCAACCACAAAAATCATCTATATAGATTGTTCAGTTAGACGGAACAAAAGTAAAGGTCTTCAGAGAATTAAAAGAGGTTATGATCAGACTTTCTTCAAATTCTAAAGTGTTTCAAATCATCGATATTATAATTGTTGACATTCATGATGCCTATGGTTTGATTTTAAGTTGAGACTAGTATGCAAAACTTAATGGTCATTTCCCCACGAATTGGTCACACCTTTGGCTTCCTTATAATGGTAAACCTAACCAAATCAAGATTGATAGAGAAAAACATATGAAATTTAGTGTTACTGATATGGAAGGACAAAATGAACCTAATGTTTTTGACAATTCTATTATAGGAAATTACTCCGTTGATTCATTCTTTGGGAATTTAGTTGTTGAGATTTCTCCTTTTCAACAAAAATCTAGTTCGGAAATCGAAAACTTTTCTCAAACTAATTTTTCTTGATGTGTAAACTTTGTATATAATTCTATAAATACCCCTGTAAAATATCCATTTTGTAAATTATACTTTTATGGTTCAAAATCTAATGACGGAGCTGGTGCAGGTTGCATTTTGGTTAATCCTAATGGATAAAAAACAATGTTAACCTGTAGAATTGAATTTCAATGTACTAATAACATTGTTGAATATAAAGCATTGAGTGCGAGGTCTAAACAAAGCTATCAAAATGAATGTGCAATATATCTTGGTGTATGGTGATTCATAAATCATTGTAAATGGGTAAGAAATACAATTAATTGTGTTTCTAATCATTTGAGGAATTACCGACAATTACTACAAGACCTCATTTGCAAATTTTTGACATTTAACATTACTCCTATTTCGAGATTGAAAAATGTTAGTGCTGATATGTTAGTAAATGTTGCTTCAAAGCTTATTCCTCACGAGAATATTTTGGTCATGATATATTTTTCAGTGGAATTAATTTTAAACCTTCAATGCAGACGGTGCTAGGCATTTAACATTACTCCTATTTCGAGATTGAAAAATGTTAGTGCTGATATGTTAGTAAATGTTGCTTCAAAGCTTATTCCTCCTGAATATTTCAGTCTTGATATATTTTCAGTAGAATTAATTTTTAAACCTTCAATACCAGACAGTATTACTAATTGGCGATTTTTTAATGATGATGAAGATATTATTAATTTCCTCACTTCAAAGGGAACATATGATGGTAACATCATCAATGAGGACTCTCGTGATCATGATTTGAATCAATCCCTTGAAGGTAATGAAAACAAATCTGAAAACATCAATCCCAAGTCTGTGGTTAAGTTAGAATATTTTTATGATCTCAAAGATAGATTCAAGAAACCAACCAATTGCAGAACTAATAGCCCTACTATGAATGTTGAGATCGTTAATTTGGGTACAGATCAAAATCCTCAAAATATTAACTTGGTTTTAGGTTGTTCATCTTCTGAAAGGATCTCTTTCATTGATCTTATCAAAAAATACAAGGATGTTTTTGCATGGTCGTATTCTGTTTTAAAAACTTTTGATACGTCCATAATTCAACATACAATTCCTATGCTTTCAGAAGAAAAACATGTGCAACAAAAACTTAGAAAGATGCATCTAAATCTTGAGTCGCAAATCATAAATGAATTAAATAAGCTACTAAAAGGTAAAATTATTTTTCTAGTAAGACATTCTAAATGGGTGTCTAATCTTGTTCCGGTTAGGAAGAAGAGTGGTGATATTTGAATTTGTATTGATTTCAAAAATCTCAACAGATCTTTTGAAAAAGATAATTTTCCATTACCTCCTATGGAACAAATTCTTCAGTCAGTTTCTGGTTCTGAAATGAAGTCATTTTTAGATGGATTTTTTGGGTATAATCAGATCTTAGTACAACTAAATTATAGACTCAAAACTACATTTAGAACCAAATGGGGTACTTATGCTTATCAAAAAATTCCATTTGGATTGGTAAACATTGGTGCAACTTTCCATCGGGCGAACGATATTTCCTTTAGAGGACTAACTAAAAAGTATGTTGTCATCTATCTTTATGATATCACTATTTATTCTAAAAAACGTTCAGATCACATCCATCATTTCAAATAGATTTTTGAAAGATTTCGAAGATATGGAATCTCATTGAATCCTAAAAAATCATTTTTTTCCCTTCAAGAAGGAACAATGTTAGGATTCATTGTGTCTAAAGAAGGAATTAAAATTGAACCTTCTAGAATCAAAGCTATAGCTGAAATTCCATGGCCTCATAATAAGAAATCTATGCAATAGTTTCTAGGCCAAATCAATTTTTTAAGACGTTTTGTTCCCGATTTCTCTTAGATTTTTTTACCATTACAAAACCCGATAAAAAATAATTCTTTTTTTAAATCGAATAGAATTGAAAACCAAGACTTTGATTCTATCAAAAAATAAATTGTTCAAGCTCCTACTTTACTTTCTCTGAACTACCAAAAAGAATTTATTTTGTATACTTTTTCTTCTGATCAATCTTATGTAGCTACGCTAACTCAAAAAAATGATCAGGATGTGGAAATACTAATAGATTTTAATAGTTCAAGATTGCAAGGTGATGAACTTAATTATTCTGATGTTGAAAAGAAAGTCTATGCGGTTTTCAAATCAATTAAACATTCCAGGCCTTTTCTCATCAAATCTCACACGGAAGTGATCATTCCTCATTTTGCAGTAAGAAGTTTATTGGTTCAAAAAGATGTTGGATAAAAGAGAGCTCATTGGGTTACCATGCTTCAAGAATATGATTTATACATAAAACCTGCAAAAATTGTTCATGTCCAAGGAATGTGTAAGTTGGTTACCCAAACCATTGACTTTAAATCTGATAACACTTGTGATGATCAAGAAACTGAACATCCACAAGAGGTATATGTCATTCTTGATGTTTCTAATTCACAATATTCAGATTTAATTTTTTATTTAACTCATGGTACCTCACCTTTACAATTGGATGCAAAAAAGAAATGTGCCTTGAGGCTAAAATCAAGTCAATACCAACTTGTCAATGGCATTTTATTTAGGAAAAATTACGATTCGATGTTGCTTATATGTTTATAAAAGGAAGAGGTTGATAAGGTTTTATTTGATCTGCATGATGGACCTGCAGGTGGTCATTTTGGTAGCGACACAACTGCACACAATATTTTTCATGCAGTTTATTATTGGTCGAATCTATTCAAAGACACACATGCTCATGCTCGCAAGTGTAAATATTGTCAGACTTCAGCTAGAAGAGACAGAAAAGCAACATTGCCTTTGCAACCTGTAATTGGTGACCATACCTTTGATCAATGGGGCCTTGATGTCATCGGTGAAATTGTTCCAAACTCTTCAAAGAAGCATAGGTATATTCTTATTGTCACTAATTATTTAACAAAATGGGTGGAGGCCATCCCCTTGAAATTTGTTACTATTGAACAGGTAATTTATTTCATTGATCAGTTCATTATTACAAGATTTGGTCTCCCAAGCACATTGATTTTTGTACAACTCAAGTTATTTTTTTGCTTTATCACTCACTAAATATGAAATACAAAAGGGCATTAAACTAATTCATTCAACTAATTAGTACCCACAAAGTAATGGTTTAGTAGAATCTACCAATAAAAACATTTTAAAAATTATTAAGAAAATTGTTAATGATAATCATAAAAATTGGCATAAATCGCTTATTTTTGCATTATGGATGGATCGAGTTACTTATAAAGAAGCAATTGGCACTTCCCCATACTTTCTATTTTATGGGAAAGAATTCATTTTCCCCCCAAACATTACCTTACCATATTTATCCCTTGTGAAATCCATTCAAGAACATCCTTGTTCTAGCCTATACACTCGTTTAAACTAAACTTTTAAACAAGAAGTAAGAGATAAGGCACATAAAAAAATTTCCAATCATCAAAAAATAATTAAAAAATGGTTTGATAACAAATCGATAGGTGATAAAAGTTTTGAAGTTGGCGACTTAGTCCTGAAATGGGATAAGGTCCATGAGGAAAAGGGTAAACATTCAAAATTTTAAAGATTATCGTTGGGTCACTTCCAAGTTTCTAAGAAGATTAGCCCATCTACTTTTATTTTACAGACTCTTGATGGGATAGATGAAACTCTACCTGTAAATGGGCTAAAACTGAAAAAACATTTTTCTTGAAGGATGTTGTAGTCCTTTGTAACTAATTGTAAATATTTATGTTGTTTTTATTTGTCTGATTTGCTTGCAAATTTTAATTTTTTTTTTTGTTTTGTTTGAATACATACTTCATTTTTGTTTTTTGTTGTTTATTGTTGTTTTTTGTTTGACATAATAATCTGGGATATGTTGTTTATCAGTTGTCTTTGAAATTCATTTTTAATACATAGATATTTTTATGAAATTAGATTGTTTGAAATGAGAAAAAAATTGAAATTATTTCAAATGAGCAACTCTTATGGCTATTATATCTTTTCAAGGAATATCACCTGAGAAAATACTTTGTAGCAAGGTCTGCTCATATTTTTATTCCCTTTATATTAAAATTATTTTTTGGAAGGGCATATCAATAGACGAAAAGATTTTTTCTAACCCATGTAGTGCAATAAAATAAAATAACTTTCTATATCACCCCTCTTTTGTTTCGCCATTGCTTAAATTGCAATCACAAATTTACTTATTAAATGGTGAATGTTTAAATTTAATAAAAAGAAGATGTGGGAAGTGTGTATAAAATCGTCGAGATATTGAACAGGTCTACTGGAAGCGGGGCCATGTATGAATGATATCAAGGCAACCTTGTCGGGGTACTGAACAGGCCTGTTGGCAGTGAAGCAATGTCGGGTACAGAAAGTTAAACTAAACAAATTGTATTATGTCATGGTAATTAATATTTTCTTAGTAGTCAAATAAAAATCCCTTAATCCTAAGTTTTAAATTAATCAAAAATTTGTTTCCCTCTGAGAAAGGATTAGTGAAAAAGTGTGAATATAAGTGTAGTTTCTTCACTTTTTACCGTTAGCTATGAGAAAGTTATCATTTATCAATTATTTTTCTTATTTCTTGTGATCTAATATATTTTCTTTTATTTTTACACAGAGATAATTGGTTCTTACAACGTGTCTCCATTTGTTGTGGCATACAACAACCTCCCAAATTTTCTTCTCATAGATCATTTGAAATTTGTGCCCCGTTTTTCTGTTTGAAAATTATTTTCAATATTCGTTAAATTTCTTTGCAAATATGTTTTATGTTATGATTTTATTGAGCATTAATGTGCACAATCTTTTTAGAATTGAAAATATTTTATTCATGAATTCGAACATGAAACTTAAAATTTGATTTCGAAAATTTTCTTATGATATATCGTTTTCAGGACATGTGCATCATTTATTTTGAAATGTTATCTTGATCATGGAGTGAAATTCATAAATTTCATATGTAATTTTCCTCAAGAGTTCTTGATCATATTGCTTACATGCTTGTTCTCACATGAGCTACATAATTTAACAAGTTATGAAATTATTATATTTCTCGTCTTTATTGGTATTAATTTATGATTCCATGATAATTTGGATGAAATTTTTTTGATTTCAAGACTAATTGATTCTAGTTATTCTTAGGGATTTTCTCTATATTTATCATTAGTCTGTGGTATTCATGGTGCTTATTGCTAAAAACAATATGAACAAATGCGGTGTGTATTCTTTCATCATAACAATGAAGCTCTCATTATGATCGAATGTATGAAATTTAATGAGTGATATAAGTGAAAATACACTTCGTAGTTTGTATTTTCCATATGGAATTTTTGAACTAAATCCACCTGCTTCACATCATGAACAAGTACACCCATTTTTTTCATACCATAAACACTAGTCATTTCTCTCATCAAGTAAAGACAAAGCCTAAGATTAACACGTTTTTTCTAATTTTGGATTTTTTGAGTTAGGAGGGTTTCATTCCAATTAAGGTCGAGGGTTTGAAGTCTATCTCTGTGTGTACATTTTCACCTTTGAGTTTTTCCTTGTAACTCATTCTAAGTTTTACTGCTAGTTCTACTATGGGTTTTATCTCGAGACATGAACCCCCAGGCCCTAAGTTCCTCGATGCAAATGAGGATGCCATTCCTATGCTTCGAAAAGCTGGCTCATTCAAATTTTTTAAGATGTTTCAAGGCCATAACCTACAAGTGACCAGAGATTTTTCTCTCAATTTCAATGGAAATTCTACCAAGATTGTGGACTTCATATTACAGCTTGATGAGGCCATAATTTCCGAGGCCATGAAGCTGCCAGTAGAAGTTGAAAKATGGTCTAAGACCAAAAGTATTAAGGATATAGGCTGGTCCATGTTTCTCACCTCATCTAAAACTAATTACAATCACAAAGGTATTATTGCTTCCATGATTAAAAGGAATGGAAATATATATTATGGATTATCAAATGTTATATAATATGTGAGGGTCGCTACAGTCTGTTCTTTCTCTATCAATTTTGTTTTCTTATGGTATTCATGGATTTTGAACTGAATATGCATTTTTTCCTATTGAAATCCCTCAAAAAATGGAGAAATTTTATTAGAGAGACGGTCTCATATTTGAGAGAAACCTCTTTCACCATAGTTTAATTAGGATTTTGTTTGAAAATCATTGGAGCCAGATTAATGACTCGTGCGTTGAATTTATCAAAAGAAATGATTTTCTTGAAACCCCATAACTAGATCCTCAGACCCAAGGTTTTGAATTCGGTTTTGAATCCATTGATTCAAAATTTGATGATGACAACAATCTTCCATATGTATTTGAGTCCAATCAAATTTCGACAAGGGTTACATCCATCCAGACTCTAAATTTAAATTCAAAGCTTAAAACAATGGCTTTTAATACAGATAGACAAGTTTCATTTGAGTCTTCGTATCAATTTGTATTTTCCTCCCTTACCTCTGAGTGTTCTTGGTGGCACAAGGACAGACCCAGGGTTCAACACTACAACAACGCACCAACAAAACCCTAACTACTGGCCCTTTCGGCAACACCTGCGAAGCAGATGAAGTCTCACCCGAGGTAGGGGAAGGGGTGGTTGCAGGACTCAAGTGTCTGCAACCTAAGCTGGGACACAGATCTGTGATCGTATCACTTCGCTGCTATAACAGAGCATCACAACATTCACTTAGGTCTAGATTATTTTAGCACTTAGCAACAACAAGAGGGATCAGATCTGGTAGACTAAGTGCTTAGCATATTCATACACATCAGATTTGGAATTCATATACATCTCTAGCACTAAGCATAAGCAAGCCTATCTAATCACATCTAAGCACTTAGCAATACAAAACATCTAAGAAGAAACACAAAGCACAACACACAGTATTTACGTGGTTCACCCCCACCCTGGGGCTACGTCCACCAACTCTTCTTCTTTATTAGCTTTAGTCAATCAGGTTACAGTACAGAGCTATCAAAATCCTACTCTGCATAGGACAGGAGATATGCATGCACCTTGCTAGATCCTCCTTCCTTGAGTAGATCTAGCACAGATCCTCCTTACAATCTGTGCACTCAGCACTTACAATACTTACACTCAGCTCTGCAAGTCAATCACATAGATCAATTCTAGCACTAAGCCCTTGTATAATCTTCTCCTCTACTTACAATGCCTAGATATCTATTTATACATTACAAAAGTGGGCCTAAGTGTGGGTAAACCCACAGGCCGACATCCCTATCCTATTACATTGTCCCAAAACCCAAAAAGGACCCAAAAAGTGGGTTGAGATCTTATGATCTCTACTTCGCTTGGCGCTTCGTCTTTGACAGGCTGTCGAAGTCCCAAAAATGGTCAAATATGACCAAGTATTCCTCAAAACTTGGTCAAGGGCCAACAGGCCCCCAACATTCACCTGTGACTCATCCCAAGTCACTCAGGTCTGACCAATTCTGCTTCGAACGCTTCGAGCCACTTTGACATGCTGGATTGTTGCTGCCTCTTGCTCGATGAACTCTTGGATGAGTGCATCATTTATTGGTCCGTCAAGGCACTGCTCTATTGAGATGACAACCTGCTCTAGATCTGTTCCTTGGGTCTCGATCTCCGAAAATAACATGCATGCCTTATCCTACATGGGTTGGATTCGCTGAGTGACCTCCATTACTTTACTTTGAAGCGTGTGAATATGCTTTTGGGCGGT